>VYZT01031317.1:2824-54557 GCA_013400735.1 Pomatostomus ruficeps
CAGCTCAATGGGTGTCTACCACAATGGGAGCAGTAATACAAGTATTAATAACATCCTGCTGTTAGCAGGAGAGACTACAATCACTTTTTTTAAGGACAAAACAGCCTGACCTTAGGGAGCATATACAATACTTAGGATAATTACAAACGTCATGTTCCCTTTGGCGGCCTATTTTTATTACCTATTTCGTATCAGCCATGGGAGGCCCTGGGGCTACTATTTTGTTTGTCTGGAGTCTCTGAGCTAGACGACATGGCCAGGAAAGTCAGTTCATATTTAACCCTATATTCCGTAGATGAAAACCATAATGCAAAGCACCTGTGTTTCATTATCAATCAAATCACCAAGCAGGGCACTTATCTCAGCTTGCTAGTTCTAAAATTCTCCAAACTGCTTTGATGTGAACATCAAAAACTCCTGGACTACTCAAACGACTATTTGCCTGACCTCATCCTTTAATTAGCACGTCCTTCCTCAGAGCACCACTCACAGTAATTATGCAACATTCTTAAAGACCATTACTTAAATTGTTTAATTTTGGAGTGAATTGGCTGTACAGAACAGACACTACACAGGAAACCCACAGGAGCACCAGGTTTTGCCACAGGAGTATCTGCTGCAGAAACTAGCATCCACATCTGCTGAGATCTCGGGTGTCCCTAACAACAACAAAAATACGTAAGTTTCTTATCCTTAGCACTTGAGACAGAAAAGTGACACAGAAAGTCATGGCCACTCAAATGTGGTATGGAAGCCTATAGACAACCGCGTAGCTTTGGTGTCACCCTTAACCAGCAGATACTAACAGTGGGTATCAGTAGCTGCGAGCAATCTGTTCCTTTGGCAATCACAACAAAGAAAAAATGAATGAAACTCAGGACTGAATGCAGTCAGAACCATAAAACTTGAGGGTGCTACTTCCAAAGCAATAGTGAGGAAAAAATATCTAGGAAAGCTAGGAAAAATGTCTTGGCAGCATTGTAGCATACACTGTTCTGTAAAAAAGTACTGTATTGAAGCCAAATTTTATTCATAGATATGTACAAAGTTCTACCTGTGAAGGCAATTCAGTGAAAGATTTTTTTAAATGTGTGTGTATACATATGTATAGTCTGTATGTTTAGTTTTCTGACTTCAATACAAAATTTGAAATCATATTCTCTCTTAAATTTTCGGCAAAATTCCACTATGTAGTATATTTCCCTTCAAGATAACTGGAGATTAGGCAGTACTTTGCTCTATCAGGTTAGTTTCTTGTTTAACTGTTACATTATAATATATCAGCTGGGGCTCTTTCAATGACATGGAATAGTCAGCAAAACTTCAGAGAGGAAATGCAATAGCAACTATAAAAAAGAAATTTATGAAAAGTAAAGTGAGAAGATAAGATGACTGAATGTTATCCTTGCTTACTCCAGCTGAAAGCTCTAAAACTATATACAGCAATTTTTTTTCTTGTATTGGAAAGCTCTGCCACATGCTCGCTGAGTATCTGGGAACCAGGAATTGCATATGGTCCCCAAGGGCACATTAGTGAAAGTGCTGCTCTTTGTGAAACAGCTACAATCCAACTTACTTGCAATCACTTTTATCTTTTAAGGATGTGCAAAATGATACAGTCTGTAAAAATGCAGTAGGCTTCACCAGCAGTATTAGCATTCAAGAGGGTAAGAAGAAATGCTCTCTGAGGCATCTTTATCTCTGTCTAGCATCCGAACTAGGTAGGGCATAAATATACGTGCATTCTCTTTCACAATACATTTGAATTGTCTTTTTGTTATCAAGTGTAGAACAATTTTTTACAGCAGAATTTGAAAGCTGAAGTGCCAGGAGGGCCTATGCAAAATACTTGTAGCTGCTTATTATCAGATGAAGAAGCTGACAACCTACACTGAAATATGTGCATCCTATTTAAAAGACCTTTTGCTTGCAAAATACTAAAAAAACCCGTTACAGATTAAGTTCTAAGCCAAGATTTAAGTCCCAGAACATGGGGCTTATTTGGAGATATATGTAAAGATTTGGCTTATATTTACAAAGATTTGACCATGATTAACTATGATTGTTCTGCCCAGCACCCTAATTCTAAACTACATACTCCTTGTTGGTCCCACAGAAGAAAGGACCAGGAGCAGTCTCCATCACCACAAACACAAAATTAGGGTATAACCTGTTCTTGCACACTTCATTTTGAGCAAAAATTGCAGGAGAGTACTTATGGTGATGTCAGAGGATGATGGATAATTTCTTTTACCATGTCAATAGTCTATTTTTATATGTCAATAGTCTGTTTTTTAAAAAAATCAGTTTTGTAGACTAATTTAGACTAACAGTTTCATCTGAAAAAAAGGAAAAAACCAAATATTCCCTTAGCCCATGAAGGCAATGGCTAAAGTATTCTTCCAGGCTATGCAGATCCAGGTCCAAATTTTCATCTGCCTGATTTACACATACTGGTTTCCTTAATTTAACACTTTATAAAAATTTTCTAAGGAGGAGCAAAACTCTTTCTTTCACATCAACTTATAACAATATTTAAGTGTCTAGTAGGCAAAGAGATGAGCACAGTCAGGCAATAAAAATATTCTCATTTTCCCACGTTTCCTGCTTCCTACAGCTTGTAACAGCTTCCCACTAGCAAATGTTTCTGTTAAGTCTGTATATTGTCTTTCTGAATAACTCACTACACTCTGAATTCTAACTGAATAAAATATTTAGCTCTCCTAATAGACAGCAGTTACTGAGGTGATCAAGTTTGCTGGTTTTAAAAAAGGGAGCATGTCCAATTAATAAATTGTAGCAGATGAGACGTTGATCCTCCCGAACTTAGAAGGAACATAACCCCTACCACTCCCTTACAGGAGTGCAGCTACACAATCAGGACGGAGAAAGGGGATACCTGTTCCAGAGGCTGCTTTTTCTTCTGGCCCAGAACAACAACATGCAGTAGCACTGTTTAAAATGGAAATAAAGGAAGGACTATAATGAAAAGGAGTGCTGCAAGGATGCACAAACTGAATTGTCACAGGCACTGGAGAAAACTGCAACATTCATGTAATTTTTCATGCCAACAGATTGTTTAGAAGTTTGTCTGAGAGGGAAACAGGTTAGTATCATATCCAAATAGCTGGAGAAGACAGTAACAAGAGACTGGGGCTTCATATTGTCATGCTGCCCAAATTTCCTAAAATTTGATTAATTTTTGCATACAGTAGGAATTCAAAGTCTTACTGGATCATACTACTATCAACAAATCTGCAGAAATTCTTCTCCATACCTACCTGATGGGAACATTAGTACTGGGTATTTTGTGCAGTTATATACAAGAGTTTAAATGAGATTTCTACAGAAAAGATTTTGTGTAAATTCCCTCTGCTTTTTGCATCTGTTCCTCTGTACTCTTACGAAAACAAATACAGAGGACATGTAAAAAAAAATACAAATCAAACTAAACCAAGGGCCAGACTGCACACATTCAAAAGAAAAAAATACATCTGATTGTGTATCTGGTTGCTATGACCACAGGGAAAAATGCCAGTATATTCTCAGTGCTTGGTCCCACTTCTGGCTTGGCCCTCCACTTGGATCATCTTTAATCATGAGTAAATCTGATTAAAAGAAATAAAATCAAGAAATACTTTCTGTGATGAAAAGATGCTATTTTTATTTAAGTGCTCTGAAAAGATGCTGATTTTCATGACAGATTCCAGCAGGAGGAACAAAAGGATGAAATTGCCTTCCATAAAGAATTTTGGTCAGGAATTTTGACGTCTAACTTCCTATGTGTTCCTTTTTTAATTTAACTGATTGCACAACGGATCATCAGTAGTGGTGCATGTTGCCTTACGCCTGATGTGTTACGACATGAGAAAAATTTTGTGTCAGTTTGTATCATTTCTACACAAAAGGTACTTTAACTTAGAAAAGAAGTTAAGTGTGTCTGCTAATAGTAAATCTGACATTAACTATCCCTTTATCTACCTCTAACAGTGTATATAAATTACATAACTATTGTCATTATGAAATACTGTGAAAAAGATGTCTAGGAAAATAAAAAATTAAGAGTTGTAAGAATAAATTCTAGAACATCAAAATCAAGTTTATCTGAAATGTGGAGTGAAAGTTCCTTAAAGCCACAGCTGAGTTTCCATCAAGCTGAAGTTCTTTAAGTGTTGGTTGTCGTTCCAGAGGTGAAAACTGAATCCTTAAGCTCCTGAATGTCCTATGAAACAAAATCCGCCTTGAAGCACCGCAGGATTAGTCAACACTTGCAATTTTCCTGTCACCTTGTTAACAGCCTCCACCTCAAAAATATCAATTAATCTTACATTAGAACATGTTCTGCCAAGGGTAATCCCACATGCCTGCTGGCAGCACACCTTGCTACAAGGAGCAGTGGGGATGCTGCTCTGCCCCTGGGGTTCAGCACTTCGAGCCGGCAATGCGGTTGGTCCCTGTCAAAGTGTCGCACAACTCTGAGGGACAGGGCTGCCAGCACACTGCAGCTCGGACATGTAACTCGGTGCAGAGCTGCCCTGCTGAGCCACATACTTCCCTCTCAGAGATGCTGCCCTGCTCCTGTGCATGGACAT
Source organism: Pomatostomus ruficeps (assembly GCA_013400735.1). Taxonomy (NCBI): domain Eukaryota; kingdom Metazoa; phylum Chordata; class Aves; order Passeriformes; family Timaliidae; genus Pomatostomus; species Pomatostomus ruficeps. Next base: position 7,417 of record VYZT01031317.1, read on the forward strand.
TGCAGAAGAGACCTCACAGGGCAGAGAATGGAGCCCTTGCCCAAGCCTAAAGGTTAAACCCTGAAAATACGTGATTACACAGAAAAGGAATTTTTTCTTTTCTAAATCAAGGCAGACTTAGAAGTCACAGATACAGAAAAGGTTTGGACTAAGACGACCAAAAGTTCAATGCAGCAGTTTGGAAATGCTCATTCACACAGACTGTGCTGATTTGGGACAGTGAATACCACTTGGGATTGTGCAGAGGGAGAGCTGGGAAGGGAGGGAGGCTCATCACAACCAGAGCCCAAAGGTCAGAAATACCTCAGGAAGGGTGAAAGAAAGCACAAGTGGGACTTGGCAGCTGGACAGAGTCCTGCTTTCTTTGCACAATTGTCCATAGCAGCCAGTGGAGCTTGTGTAGTCCCCCTCCATCACACACAAGCAGAACCACTTTACTCAGAAGGATTTTGGGACATGCACTAAGGAGCTGGATGGTCATGTGTGGGCTGCTTTACATAGTTCCCACTCTGGCTTCTTCATTCAGTAACTCCCCACTCAGCACAGCTATGTGGACCCCAGTGCTCTGCTCCCAAACCATAGAAATTCTGCAGGTTCAGCCAAGTACCTGCAAAACCTTCTCTGCAAAACCTACACACTGTCCCTCTGCAAAAGGTGTTGCCACTGGGTGCTACAACACTGCTTGTAAGAGGGCTCTGCCTCATCCTCACAGGGAGAGGAGAGAGAGAAGATAAGGGAGCCAGAGAAGGGTGGTCTCCATTCCTGGCAGAGCCCTTCCCACGGACTGGGAGGAAGCTGATGCTGTTAAGAACTGGGCAGTGGCAGAACACCTTCCCAGGTGGCTGTGGCTGCCGGAGGACATGAACAACCCTGAGAGCATGGGAGAGGGAGAACACTGCTGCACCGTGTGTCTGCAGCTCTTTGGAACTAATGCCAAACAAGTGATGAAATGGGCAATCTCTGTAACACTTTCTACATGCGTTATCCTGTTTTTGGTATACAGAAGTGGCTCCCTGCCACATGCAAGCACACATACACACACAGGCAGAGCACAGTTGCCTTCACAAAGCAATCTCTCACAAGAAGCAGCTTTCACACATGAAACATCTTGTCTGTGGGGACAGGACAAACCCGAGGGCTTCAGCAAAGGGATACATGTGTGCTCATACTTCGTGTACAGCTCTTCGAAAAGCACACCCACTGTCAACTGTTCTAGTCAGCTGTCATCATTAAAACATATGATGTTTCTCAAACACACAGCTGAAAAATGAAAACTCATTATTAGATTCATCTTACTTAATTTGAGAGGCCTCCCAGATTTCTCCCCCATTTCTGGTTGCTGAAGAAGTTACTTATTCTGAGAGTATGATCCATCTACCTAACTTAAGATATCTTTTGCGTGGCACAAATCCAGATGATCTCATGGATTATCCTGCAACTGGTGCAGCTGTTGCTTCAATGTGGTCCTGGACACCCAGGTCAGAGGAAGCCGCTCTCACCGTATCGAAAACTGTCGGTGGCCAGGTTATGGCAATGAGAACCACACGTGCCCTCTCCAGCAATGTCTCAGAGGTGACGTTTGCAGCGAGTTACTGAAACCCTTCTCTGGGACAACTGCAGGACTTTCCGGGGAGATGCGGAACATGGGAGGGATGTGACCAAGTTACCTGCTCCACGCTGCGTGGGGTAGTGGAAACGCCGGGGTGGGCTAGCGGGGGGGAGACAAACTGCTGCCACAGTTGCGGTCCCTGCGCCTGACACCCACACGCGTGTGTCTCCCGCTGCCTTTCCCGGGGGCAGCGAGTCCCCAGCTGCGGACACGCCTGTGCTCCGCGCCCCCTCTTCCCCCATCCTCCGCGGCCGCGGCGCTCACCTGAAGCAGGTGGTGAGCTCGCCCGTGGGTTTCAGGCAAGGGTAGCGGGTGGTGGCGATTTTGTTCTCGGAGCAAACCTCCCTGCAAGGCGGGGAGTTGGAGTATTAAAAAAAACCCCAAAACCAAAAGGTAGGAAAAATAAAAAGGTGGTGGATGGGGAGGAAACGCAGAGGAGCAGCCGCGCTGTCGCAACACCCACCTGTCGCCGTCCTGCGGCTCCTCCCGGTAGGTCCAGGCGTGTCCCAGCGCCAGAAGCAGCAGCAGCCGGAGCGGGGCCAGGCTCCCGGCCGGCCGCCCCTCCAGCCGCGCTCCACTCCCGACCTCTCGGCTGCGGGGCAGCACGGGGGAGAGGCGGAGGAGGGTGCCCGCCCCAGGCTGAGGGGAATGGAAAGTGATGGAAAGCTCCGAAGCGGCGGGGGTGACCAGCGGCTCTCGGTGCACCATCACTGATGCTTTCCAGATTCGGCTTTATCTCAAATCTCTTCCCCAAAGGAACAGAGCAGTTCAAAGCATCTCTGCTGCGACGGTTGTTTATCCTTGTGTACAGCTGCCCCTTCCCCACCATTCATAAAGGCGGCGATCAATGGCAGCAGACTCTGATAAAGCAGCCGTCATCAGGTCTGGCCCGTTGTACCATATCCTGCTTTCACGGTTAAACTGCTTGGGACCAGAGGACCAAACCTGCAAAACGGCCGTGCCTTTGCAAAGTGTCCGGCAGATGCACTGGCTTTGATGACCATGTAACTTCCTGCAAGCAGGAAAAGCTCCAGGGACATGAGGGGGTGCAAATCAGCCTTTCTAGCACTTTGTAACCTGCCAGTACAAACGACCTCATTTTGCAGTCAGAAGAATCGGGGAAACGTGAGCAACGGATTGTACTCATGTATCATTACAGCCAGAAAAGTCAGGGATATGCAAGGCACAAACTGTAATTCCTCTGTTAAACCAGCACAGGAGTAATAAAGCAGTGTAAGATTTGAGCAACACATTTCTATTTTTTTCCCCTGCCACAGGCAACATTTAAACAAGTAATTTCACCATTCTGTGCCTCAGTTTCCCATGTCTCTAAGAGGAAGTTCCTGATAAAAAACCAAATAAATAAACAATGCATATCCCCATATATGAATCAGCTATGATTAAGCTGTTAATCCCTTTGGTATGTAGTCCAGTACCCGGAAAAAAACTAACGATAAATGAACTGGGAAACTCTGGGATTTTTCAGAAGTTTTTCCTGACTTGCACAGCATCCACTGTCACTATGGTCTGCTGCCTGTGCTGTGAACTGCCAGCTTCCAGGTATTTCTCTCCTCTGGGCAATCCTGCACATTGTCTCTACTCCTGTGCTCAGTTAATCAGAGGAGTGCTGCATAGAAGACATTTTCCCCCACTTGTTTTGTCTTTTGCTCTCAAGAGGATGTTTCAGATGTTTATTCTGTCATAATTACTTCTTTTTCCTTTATACAAATAATAAGTAAGCAAAGACAGGACTTGCTGTCTTGAAGCCAGAGAAAGCTGTGGGTCTTTCTCACAGGACTAAGCCATCACCTCTCCTAGATAGCCTCTTCTGATTTGGAGATAACAGTAACAAAAGCAGGACCTGGGTGCTTGGACCCAAAAGCTCAGGAGACACCTGTCTCCAAATCGTGTTCCTTACCCTCCCACTCCAAGAAGAAAGTATCCAGTGACAAGATCTGAAATGAAGAGAGGTTTGTACTGCTGTAACCCCTGTGATGTCTGATTATAGATAACAAAGGACTTAATTTAACACATTCCAGAAATGGTCACAGTCCCTCCAGAAAAGCTCCTTTTTTTATAAAACAATTGAATCATATTGGAGCACAGAGCTGAAATCCTTTGAATGATTCCCAGCCCAGATGTAAGTGTCATGAATGCAGAAGGACTTTGATTTTAAAAGGCCTGTGTATAGGCCTGGCATAGGTATGCTTCCAAAAAGGTGGGTTTTTTTCTAGAACTTTTGCTATTCAGTGCAGGTCTGATTCACTACCTGAATTACTTAACTCATCTCCCTGCCTTGTCTTTAATGCTTGCCACCCACACAGCACTGTATCAACAATCTTTTTAATTAAAAATATTATATTAACTTACATATGTATTTATTTAACCCATACTAACAGCCTTGCTAATTTAAAAATGGTAACCTGCAGGTGAAGCTAATCCTGTACTCAACTCTTTGCCAAAGCATGGCCCAAAGTTTTATATGCAGCAGAATTTCAGTGTGATCAATAGCTGACAAAAAAAGAGAGGTTAAACAGCACCATACTTTGCAGTTGGTAACTATATTGCAGCTGAATACATTAAAGTTGAAGGTTTGGTCATTTTGCTTCATCAGCTCCATCTCAGCTTTAATGACCATGCAGCCAGGGTCATCCTGAGAACAAGACTTTCGTCTTGGAAAGTGTTGAAGGGTGACGGTGGTTAAGGAAACATGGAAAAGTTCCTGTTGCCTCAGGGAAGGAATGGCTGTGGCTGTTTTCATATATAGTAAGTAAGCAGAATGGGATTTCTCGTGCGAGGGATGCTTTTCCTTGTGCAGGGTCATGTTAGTTTTGACTTGCCCAACTCAAGCACGTATGAAGTTGATTAAGCTGCACACTAAACTTTGGAACCCTCTCAAAGAAAAGAATGAGGAATTCAGTGTAGTAAAGTGCTTATCAGAGGTTTTATTTATACTGTTTACATAGGAAGAAGATGCACTGTTTCCTGCAGTTCATTCATAATGATGTTGTTGAATTAATAATACAAATTCAAGTTTCTTTTCTGGATATTGCTGGCAACTGGAATAGCCTAGAAGCAAACCTCAATCACTGCCTCTGAAGAGGCTCTTTCTGTAGTGGAAAGGCATAGCCTTGGAATGTGAAGAGAAGGGTGTTCAGAGCGCCCCTGACTCTTTAGAGATACATTCAGGTTTTTTGCATAGTTGAAGAGCTTGAGCAGTTATTAATTATCTACTACTCAGTGACCTGCACCAGGGCAGTTGTATTAGGCTCAGCACAAATGCATACAAGAGATTAGAAAGTTTGATAGTGATCCTAAACATAGAAGATTACTTTTCCCTCCTTCCTATCCCCACCTTTAAAAGAACTATGACCATGATGTTTGGGGAGGAAGGGTGGGAGTAGGGAGGTGCTGGGATTTTTCTGTTGCTCGGTTGGGTTTTTACATGTTTCACTGCAGTCTTCAGAAGTATGCATTGTGTTTATTCTTAATGCGTTTACAAACAACATTTTCATTGGTGTATTTTCCATCTGCTTCAAACATAAAGCAAGTAACCAGTTATTGTAAATAGTCTTAATCTCGCTACAGCATTGTGTTTGCATCAAGAGCCAGGTCTCCAGCTGTCAGCATTGACATGTTCGGGGACATAAGAGCAAGGCTGAAGGTGTAAACAGACAGAAAACGGAGATTTTCAAGAACATCTTGAGTGGATACTTTGAAAGGCCTCATGTTGGTCATTCATGGATTAGGCTCCCTTCCAGGTGAATGCCCAAACTGAACCTGGAAGCCCAGATCCAGACTTCTACTTTCAAGGAATATTGCACAATCCAAGCTCATCTGCTAAGCACTCACCCAGGCTTGGGCAGCATAAAGATTTCCCATGCCATTGCAACTCCAGGAAGCACCTAGAGCATGGTTCCATCTCAGAAAAAAAGCCAGAATCAGATAATAGACAGAAAAAGTCCTGAATAATTACATCTCTCTCTCTCTAGATAGAGATGGAATTTCTTCCTAACCTCTATATGATCAACAGAATTACCCAGTCTGTAAAAGGCTGCATGAAGCAAGGAATAAACAGGCAGAGCAAAGGCTAGGAGTGAGTGCAAAAGCTCTCAGAAATGGTCCCCCAGAACCAGGACTGGGACAGGAAGGGAGATAAAGTGCAGAAAAAAAGAGAGAGGAAGAAACAGAGGAAAACCAGGAAAAAAAAGAGCTGAAGAAATGTCAGGGAACCATAAGGACTGCCCAGGGTGAATAGGTATTACATCCTGAAAGAGGATGTTAAGCACCCAGCAAAACATTTGTCGGAGCAGGGAAAAGGTAGAAAGAGGTACTGAGAAAACAGTGACATAGGCACAGCAGCACCAAGTTATGTTTGGGTTGCAAAGGGCAGAGGATGAGGTGAAGAAGGACTAAAAACTGGGGAAAGGCTGTTATTCTTCTTACCCCTTTGTTCCAGCCATCCTTTTGCCACTTGAAAAGGTGGGAAACTGTGAAAGTTAAAATATTTTATTTATTTTGCCTAGTAAATACAAGGGATTATCTTACTTCTGGAGCCCAACATGTAAAACACCCAACAAAACTTACATTAAATAAAAACATTGAGGCAGAGAAAGATACTTCTCATCACAAACACTAGAATGGCACTTAATCCATCTAGGAGACAAAAAGTCTTTGCTTTTTTGTTGGAGGCATTTTTGGTAAAACATATCAATGAAGGACCAAGACAGTTGAAATGTGATGCAACTGTTTTGAAAATAGCTGTGAAAAAAGGCACATCAGAAAACATGAAATGGTGACCATGAGGCACTGCCTCAGGACAGCATCACAGCTAAAGAAAGGAATTGCTTCTATTTCACAGATAATTATAGGGCTCATCTTAGATTAGCAGCAAAAATAAACACCTTTTGAAAGTATCAGCTAAAACAATAACACTGCTGACCAAGAAGAAAACACATAAATGAGAGCACTAATCCACCAAAAACAAATCCTGATGGATACATGGGACATGGCATCACACTAACCAGACCTGACTTAATTTTTGGGGGGGTTAAGTTGAATTCCATTTTGTTATACAAGATTAGAGCTGAAGAATGTGAAATCTTCCATGGCATCCCAGCTATCAAACACCATCGACCTCTGCAGTTCGTATGTGCTCCTTTTCAGTCTGGACTCCTTTGAAAGGCCTGGGACACTGCTCTAAGAGCACAGACAGCGAGATAAACAGATCCGTTCTATCCAGTCTTTGTAGCAGTCAGAATGAAGGCACCGTGCTTCTGAAGTTTACAAGGTTATCCACCTAAATTGCTCCTTTGATGAGCATCCCGTAGCACTGTCATGTTCTAGAAGCCCTGGATGTTGAGGAGGAAGCTCACTGACCTCGAAATCACTTTTTAACAGCAGGCAGTTCCCTCGTGTGTAGGAGAAATGGAATAGGTGGGAAAATAGATCTGATAATACAAATTGAACTAAAATTTGAGCACTTGTTCTTTTGTTTGCAGAAGCACATCATGGTGGCAGCACAGAGGAAGATGATCCTAGGAAGTATTCCTTCTTTTCCACAAACCAATAAGGTGTCCTTTGACTAAAAAAAGCTGTGGGTGCCCTGTTCTAGTATGCAAGCTGTTGGCAAAGGAAGCACAATACTCAAGACTGCTGTGTGTGCATGCCACCAAAACAGCCTGTAAATGGCCAGACTCTGACACCCTCAAGCACTTTAGAATTATGAGGGATCCCAGTTAGGTGTTAGGGGTTTATTTTGCAAACTCTATGCCAAATAGTGCAGAGACTAGACATAGAGGTTTGAACAAGAGGAGACTTCAGTGGAAAATCCATGCTAACTGAAAATTTACAAATAAAGGGTCGGGGGTATTTTGTTTGTTTGTTTTTAATTATGTATGGTTAATTGACAAGCCTTTATTTTGGAGCTCATAGAAGAAAATAGCTCCTTTCAATGATTTGCAAATGCTAGGAAAATGTTCCTGTCACTAAGGCATCAAGCCGTATCTGTGGCTTATGTAAAGTCTGAAGTATTTATTTGTCGTGATGACAGTATCAAATCAATAAAATAGACACCTTTAAAAGTCAAAAATACACTGGATATTTATAGAAGGTATGTTTCACACTATACAATATATTGCTATAGTTTCTGACTTGTTCCAAACAAAGATTACCTCAACAAGTGTAGCACACTGTCCTTCCTAGGTGGTAAAACAAAATTTTTCCATTATGGAGCCATCCACAGCAAGCTGCAGACAGCTCAGGTATCTGCCAGGGTCTGGTCCCTGTAGATGGAGCCTCTCACAGATTTTCCATCCCATCTGCAGTGCAGGAAACATTATCTCATGGTCTGTGCAGCTAGTTTGCAGCTGTGGCCTGACACAGGTCAAGGCAGCTCAGGTAGCTGTAGTTACACCTGTGAGAAAGCTGCTTCTCCACAGCTCACCGCAGCATTCCTTCAAAGCACTCCCACACTTGGAGCTGTGCAGGGAAGATGAGGAAGGCCTGTGACACAGGGAAGCAAAGCAGCCCTCATGCTGCTCTGCTCATGGCAATCCTTGGAGCCTGTGCCAAAGCAAATGCAGCCTGGAGACTCTGTACACATGTCCCTGCTGTGGCATCATCCCCCAGATGTGTTTTCTTTGGCTCAACTCCTGTGAAGCCATGGGCACTCTCCAGTGGTAGATGCATTAACACAGATGCAACTGGATAAAAATCCCAACGTTTTTGAGCCCACTTGGGGAGCACAGATTCCTTATTCTTGTGGCTAGGAACCATAGTTCTTGTAGCTATAGGCAAAGTCAGGTGCAGGGAGCTCTGAGAGATGATTGGTATGCCACAGGTTGAAATCTGCCTCTCTTGGGGTGCTGACTGCTCCTGCCCTCCTTGGAAGAGCTGGGTCACACAGGTAAGCACAACCCCTCGATCCTTACCTCTAAATCTACCAAGGAAAGAATGTTTTAACTTGAATGTAATTTATAAGTGGCCAAATGAAGTTTTACACAAATATAAGACCCCACACTCACAGACTCAGGCGGGCTATTTAGACTAAAAATCAGCCTGGCATGACAGTGTAAGCAACAGCTTTGCACTTGACAGCACAGTTTTCCCTGACATGGAAATGGTTGTGTGTTTCATGCTTTTCATCTCCTGCATGCTGGTTTTGCAGCCTTATTAGTTCTGATACATTTTTTTCCCTCTTATTTCCTTCTAAATAAGGCAGCTTCTACTGAGGAGTTTCACTTTGCTCTATGGAGCAACATATGTAACTCATCACAGAAATGGGCTCTATGCAGACCAGTCACCCATCTCATTGAAGTTAATCTGGCAAAACACAAGCAAAAAAAAAAAAAGAAGAATACGACCTTCACTCCACAGCTTGTGACAGCTCACTCACTGCTTATTTATTCTGCACTCCTTGCAAAAACACTCCACACATTCAATCACATCTCAAAGAAAGGGGTCAAAAGGCAAGTGTTTTTAAACTGTCTCGGTTAGAGTCCCTTCCCATTAAAGCTGTGCTGGTTGTGTCAGAGATAAAAGACTGTTTTCTATGAGGACTGACCACTCTGACAAATCAACGATAAATTACTCAGAAATAGGCTCTGGCACATTCATTGCAGGAAAATGAATCTCCAGGCACCCTCCAAGATTAACAGCAGACGCTTCCTAATTCTGTGGATGGCTGTGTGAAATGTACACAAAATTATCGAAATCTTTCAGTGTTTATTTCATGATTAATAGTACTGCTTCTGGCCTGAACCCTGCAGTGGATGGCCAAAGATGAAGAAGTTTAAGGCAGTGGTATGGGACACTTCTAGGGAAGAAAATCAATGATGAAAAAGAATTGTAAAAATCTATTATTTTGAGCTCGTAAAGTGCTGAATTTCTGTTTTCAGTGATGAATGTGGGAGATTTCAGAGTCTGTCAAGAACAGGCAGGAAGTAAACTGAGCATGTTGGGAAAGATCGTTTTCCTGTCAGAAAAGGGGAAAATCCACATTCAGATGTCCATTTACTGAGGTATTAATTGTTAGGATAAATACAGAATTTTGCCTTGAGAAGGACCTTTCTCTCCAAAACAAGCAATTTACATCTGATTTGACTTCAGGCTAAAAGACTCCTAATCCTTGTCTGTCACTGGAAGGCTGATTTGCCTCAATGAGAAATTGTGTGTGCTTTACACCAATGAATCTGAGATACATTCTTTCCACATTCACCCCTTTGCAGGTCCTTAATTCTACAAGCAGGCAGGGATTGTCTCTTGCAAGAAGGTCACTCAAAATATCTGGCAGTGCCCAGTGATTCATGGTGTGCATGTTCCAGGTGTCCTCAAGGAAATAAACAGGGAGGTCTCTAAGGCCTCAGGACACAGTGATAACAAGCATCCAAGTTCTTGTGAAAGACAAAATAAATCAATCAGCTCTATTAAAGTGCTTAACAATGTTCAGCATATCTCAGCAGAGGCCTGGAAGGACCAAAACACTGGAGAATTAAGTTACACTGTTCTTGTAATTCCACATGGTCTTTTGCAGCCAGAATACTGTATTTCAAAATTGTGTTTCTCTTTTTTATTTTTTGCTATGTATCAAGTAATAGCTTTTCCAGGTCTGTGTTTCAGTCCAAAAAACCCCAAAAAAACAACACAAAGACAAAAAAGACAGACATACGGAGAAAAAAAGTATCTGTGGAATGATATTTAGTTTATATTTAGTTTGATTTCTCAAACAGGTGAGGGGAATCTCAATACTCCAGAAAATGACGGGTTTTTATTATACCTCTGCAGCCATTACTTATCAAAGTTATCTCAGCTATTTTTCTGTCTAGAAAAGTAATGTCCAGAAAAAAAGAGCAAGCAAAGGAACAACCACGACAGTAACTCATTTCCCCTGAACAACAGGGGAAATTAGCAATGCATACCTTGGCACTTAGCTGAATCAAGCTGCTTTTCCTAGCTGACTCTTCTTTCAGGCATCATGTCAAAATATTTCCTTGAAATACTCTCCTAGTGTGTGCAGGAGCTATTTATAATCTACAACACTTATTTTTGGATTAAATACATGTAGGTGGCTAGTTGCCATGAGAGCAAACGGGGGTTCAGTGAATTACAACAATGTGTATGAAATATTACCCTTGGGATAGCGCCTTTCCAAGCTGAGCAGCCCGTACAAGCAATCAGACTGTCAGACGTGGTGTCAGAGCAGGCACAGCACAGAAACTGGCCGAGGGATGCCTAAGCATGGCCTCACCGTAGCTTTCTGCCTCTCTTTCTGAGGCATCCCTCCAGATCCTGTCCCGGCTTTCAGGCCAGCACTAAGGAGCAGCCAAGGAGCAGCTCCAGAGGGGTCCTGTTTATTCAGTACCTGCCCTGATTTTAGACAGTGTATGCACCGGCTGAGGTCAGTCCCATCACCAGCCAAGCGCCTCTGCAGAGGAGAAGAGATGTGTGAGGAGGGTCTGTCTGAAGACTCTGGCCTGCGCAAGACAACCCTGGCCTCTATGCCATTCATTACTGGCTTGCTGCCTTCTCATCCAAGCATTTCTCCTCTCTGTCTTTCCTCATACCCACCCCTCCCAGACTTTCCACCCCATTCCTGAGCTGGCATGGGTGATTCCTTGCCCCCAGCTGCACCGGATTGGAGCTGGGGTGACAATAGGCCAGCACAGCCCTGAGGTGTCAGGCTCCCACTCCAAGGACTGATGGCATCAGCTACTCCACAGTGGACATGATTAATGTGTAACCCTAACAGCACCTTCCCCCCTTAGTGCTTCAGTCAGAACAGAAGGGAAAACTAGTTGGCTAATGGTTAGATACCTCAGCTGTGCTACTTGTGCTGTTCCCTAACGAAGGGTGGGTAATCATTAATAGCTCAACACACTGGTAAACTAGTTCATATGCGGTTATTCTTCAGCCACTCCTGATTTACTGCAGCCTTTACCAATTTTAGTAAAATAATTTGGCATTCAGCATGTGTCAGGCAATCCTTGCTTGTGCTGAGAGAGCCCCTGGTGTATTTAACATCCAGATGCTGTCAAAGCTCTGGTGAGCCCTTCACAACGGAAATACAGAGCAGGAAACATGCCTTTCCTGACATGAAACAAAAGTGACACTGGTGATGAATTTTATAGATATACACATTGCTACCTACTCTCTTGGCCCAGTTATAATCACTGCTCTCAATGTTCCCGATTGTCTCATTCTGGAGTTTTCACAAGAATTGAGTCTCTTTATGCTCTACAGACAGTCACCTGCAAGCTGGAATTTCGTGGAAGGTTGGGCTAACCTGTGGACCAAAAGGTTCTGTGGATGTCACAGAAATACATCATACCTAATACAAAATAGCCATCATTAGTGCAGCAAGGTAGTAAATATTCCCAAGGATCAATAAACTAGACTTGACCCAGTACCACTTTTCTCCCTCTGTGTTTTTGTGTTCAAAGAAAGGCATTAAGGCTGAATAAGGTCAAAATATGGCAAAAAGCACCATAAACAGGAAACATCCAGCTGAATTTTAAGGATTTTTTTGCTTTGGAAAATTAGATCTAAGCCGTAAGTGAGTAGGGGAAGGGAAAAGCAGAAGATGACAATTTTCAGTAGTAACAGCTGCCTGCTGGAGGCTCTGGGAAGCCGCCTGCTCCCATGGATGTGGGTCAGGGGCACAGAACAACAGTGAGAGCCTAAACCCCTGGCTGGTCACAGCCACACCAAGAAGGCTAAAGGGAGGGGTAAGACAAAAGGAGGGTTTCCAAGGTACATGTTCAACTACATGTACCTTGGAACATAACGTATAACACAAAGTAACATAAAGTATTACAACCTGCCCTTGTCAGAGGACTGCTTTGCAAGGACAACGAGACTGACATTGCCGCAGAGAATTCTAGGTGTTAATTTGTGAGCAAATTACAAGAACATGTAACCCAAAGCTTCCTTATTGAAAATATTTTGGTTCCATGCAAATCCTAGGATGTACATATCTGTCTGTGCTGCAGAGCACATCCAGAGCAGAGAAACTTAAATACCAGAAACCTGTGCATTACAAAATTTCTGCATGAGGATGAAACACACAGACTTAACAGAGCACACTGGCAGTGGAAAATTGCTCATTGTATTCCAGCATTTCTGAGGAAAACAAGCCATGCAAATTAAAGGAAGTATGTCTTCAAAGTCTCTTCTGTCAACCCAGCAAACAAAAACGGGAATAAGTGACAAAAGCAATAAATTAGGATCGAATACAACATTGATGACTTTTTTCCTCCACAACTCTATAAAAATACCAGTTTAACAACTGTGAATTCTTAAGCTGCATTCTGCCAGCATCCTGCCCACTTCTGTGGAACTCAAAGTAGGAAAATCTCTGTGGCAATACTATCCCTTCTTTTGCCCCTTCAGGCACGGGGGGTTGCCAGTGAGCTGCTGGTGGCATCAGGCCTCATGTGCAGGTGGAGCCCCAAGGGAAGGGAGCATCTGCAGCCCCATAGCAAAGAAAACACCGCACAGAAAACCAGCTCCTCTAGAGGATCTCCTCCTCTGCTCCAAAGCAGTTGCTTGTGTCTGGGGAGCAGAGATGGAAATGGTCTCCCACCTCCCACAGCTCATCCCACACCAGTGTATCCCAGTAGCTCAGCTTTCCACCCAAATCCCTTTTCACTCCCCCACCCATCACCATAAACACTTCAATCCTCAGTAGGAAGGAGAGCTCTGCTTTCAGCAGTGTTCACAGCCCATCAGCTTCAGACAAAGACCAAAACTGAACCAAAAGCTCTGCCAACTTTCTGACCCAGCTTGCTTTCTGGCAGAGGTGTGTCTGGCTTTGCTACAAAAAGGCTCCAGTGACAAAAACCACAAGGTCTTTCTCACAGTGCCTTTCTTACACCCAGAGGCATCCCAGGTTTTGCAGAAGTTCTCCTCATCTTTTCCTCACCCTCATAGTTTTACACTGACCCACCCCACTGGTGCAATGCTGTGAAGGACCAGCTGTCAGAAACAAACAGTTGAGGAAAAGATGATGACTTAATTCCATCACATGTGGATTTTAACAGCATTCTGGCCTATAAATGCAATGGGAAGGGAGAGCATGGAAAGGAGAGGCACTCCAGCCCCAAAGCCAGGAGTAGCTCAGATAACGTGAAAAACATTATCTAGATAGGATGAGCAAGTAGATGGGCTGTATGAACAAATTTCTTTCCAAAAGGGACACAGAGGTTAAACTGATGGGAGCTTAGCCTTAGCCTAACTGCCTGAGGAAGAACACTCTCCATGCCAAGAACAGCCAAGGGGTACACTGGGATCACCAACATAGTAAAACTGTTACTAATAATTCATTCATCAACTCAGGACATCAGTACTGTAAGATTTAGCAAGTGCCCATAGCACTGCTGACACTTCTGCAATGTGTGGGCGAGAACCGAGCACAGAGGATGAGGTAAGAGCCAGCAGCTGTGTATGAATTCAGAAGAGGCTGTTGAGAACTGAGCATTTTGGGTTGTAAGCAGAAGTTTTGATGACTTCTGCTGAATGGAGATTTTGCTGCTGTCTGCAGCGACTCTTACACATCACACATCTGTTGAGTGAGAAAGTGGATTTATGCAGATGTGAGCACTAAGCCTGATTGCAGGAGAGGTTTTTTTATCTCCTCAAGAAAGGCACAGTTGGGCAGGAGGAGCAAGGAAAATACACCAAGAGAACAACGGCATTCACAGGTAGGAAAATGTAGAGTTTTCAAATCCATTGCATTAAATTAGGATTGGGTTCAAATCCATCAATCCAAAACTGGCTACAAATGAGCTGCTAAACTGTGGAAAGGGGCAGGCAGGTAGGTAATACCACGTTTCATTTAGTTGAGGCGAAGACTTCCAAAATAATTCCTGCTGCCTTATCTCTGCAATGGATACAGAAAAGCTATTTTTCCCATCTTTCACTGTCCCTTTCATATTGGAAAAATCCCCTTGCTCTTCCTCCTGAACTGACTGCTATTGTGTTGTACAAGTCCTTTAGGACAGACTTAGAAAACCTAATTACTAAAACAGCTACTGCATTTGAACAGCAACACCGTTCTTGCTGGAATCTGCTCAGAGGAAGACCAACCTAAAAGCAATTTAAAATCCTGTTTTAAAGTTCATCTTGAGCCAAATGCATTAAACCCTAACTGATAGCTTCCTTTACAAACAATCAGTTTAAATTACTTCCTCTGACCTCCTGTTGGCAACTGACATTTCATTCAAAATTATCAAAGTCAACTGAGATTTAACAGAACTTAGTCCCTAGTGGTATTTTGGTGCTCAAGTGAAAAATTTAATTTCTAAGTTGTGCACACACTATCCGACACAGGGACAGAGAGCTGATTTGGGTGTAGGAGGATAAATCACTCCTAAAACAACACTGTGACCATTGGGTATGCAGGGCCTAAGCCAAAGTGACCTTGGGTGCAAATCAATTAGGACCAGTGGTGATCCTTGGCCAGGATTACCCAACTGCAAGCTTGAGGAAGCTGGAAAGAAACATGTACGTGCAGTATTGCCAGAAGCCTCTTGTCCTAGGGTTCAGCCTAGCGTTCAGGCAAGCAGGCTGGTAGGAAGGGGTGATGCCTGAGTAGTTGTCCCAGATCACTCTTCACTGGAAACCTTGCACACACTGACAAACTCCAGTCCGTGCTTCTTGTTCACTGGTCCTCTTGCTGCAGAGAAGAAAATCCTCCTTTTGACCCATAACCCTTTTGTATATGTCTTCCCCAGGGCAGAGAACAGTTTTCTTTACTATATATAACTTCCCTCTGTATATTTCCAGAGTGACTTTTTTACTGCCAGCCGTTATTTCTTTGAAGGCCGTGGAGGGTTTCGTTTCCCCAGAGGAGCAAGTCCATAGCACTGATCAGTCCTGGGTCAATAGCATTAACCAAGGATGTAGTCTATTGAACACCATCAGAATGATCTCCAAATACTTTGAGACTTTCCCTCATTTTATTAGAATCATTTGCACTCACAGAGCCCATCCTCATGCACAGTTAACTTTAGCACGTTGTCTGTTTTCTTTAAAGAAAATGATTGGAATAAATGTATGAACTGTTTATGTCAGAGAGTTTGAATGTGAATTTAACTTTCCAAATATTGAGGGAATTAAGCAAGTTAATCTCATAGCTAGACCATTTACCCAGTTGGGCCATTTCAAACATGCCTATTTCTGTAACTATTACATTTTTATGCAGTCATACCCTTCCCACACCCCTTTACTTAAGCCTGAGAGGTGAACCATAATAGAAGAGATACACACAGTTTTTAAGAGCATCTTCAATTTATGCTTTCTGGATATCTGACATGTGCACAGGACTGCCACTGACTAAATGCAGCAGGAAAGAGAAGTTGCTATTGTCTACTCCTCCTGTGGTCATCAAGGGGAAGAAGACAAGAGAAGAAGCTGTAAACTGACTGGACAAGTTGGACTGTGCCATGTACTTTATACTCCACATAGCTGTTGCGTGCTGCTCCAAGGAGAGGGGTTAGCAAATATTCATCAGTTTAAGTTGATTAAGGAACAACTCAAAAAGTGGGGCCATTCTCTGGGTGGTGCAGAGTTGATGAAAAAACCCATTGGAGGATCACTTAAGCCACAAGGGCTTCTTCTACCCCAAGACCTCCCTCTGTGCATGGCCAACCACACACACAGCACTCCCTGTGCTCCTTGGATCCTCCTGGGATGGTGGAGCACCAACAAGATGCATCCAGAGCATGGCTTGGGTCAGGGACACATGGACAGGCATTGTGCAGAAAGAGGTCGGGGAAATGAATACAGGTTCAATCAGAGAAACAGGTTGTGCAGGTGTCTTCAGAGCAGCTCCACAAAGTGCTGGATGGTACAGGAACAGAGCCAGAGCTGAGGCTGCAGAGGCAAGGGAAGACACTTCTCACTGTTAATCATTTACCGTTTTTCCTGATCAGCTACAGAAGCAACAATCACTTTCTTGTACAAAGCTCAGGCAGAACCTCGGTTCCCTCTCCATGCAATTTCCCAGGCAGGATCCCAGAGCACTACCTTGAATACCAGCTGTTCTGCTGACTCTGGCCAGCAGCTCATGGCTCTTGAGACTCAGGCTTCAACATGGCTAAATAATTGGCAGCAAAAAAAATTCTCTTTGCTAGGAAGAAATACTTGAAGACTTGCTGAGAGTGCGATTTTTTTCTGCACTTAGAAGAAATGACAAAATGCATTAGGAGGGGTGATTAGGAGGGGGTTCTCAGCAGAGGAGGTGAGACATCATCCTTTTTTTCAAACTCCTTTTTTTTCAGAGTGCCACAGGCTACATTCATTTATTCTCTTTTACCACTAAGAGAGGTCAAACTACAGCCAAAGGAAGACCTCTCTGAAACTGGAATGCAAAATTGTTGAACTTCTGTTTTAAGAAGCATCCTTAAGTTTAATGACACAGACTCAAGAATGTTTCAAGTTATATGCCAGTAAAATACAAATGTGTCCCTTATTTAATTACTGACTCCTATGTCAGACCAGAGCAGGGATATGAAACACTGCAGCACCTCAATAGTCAAAAAAATAGCCAAGTCTGCACACATTCTCTTCAGCAATGTAATTTAAATACACTTTTCCATATGGCAACTGAAATCCTTTTAACGTCTTTCTGAGTCTGATAGAAGCCACACTTACTCTTACATTTCCTTTACTGTTAGCAAAGCCATTAGATGGCAGTACATCCCAAATTATTCTTAGCAATGCCACTATTTTGGTGGCACTACAATACATATACCAAGCATTGACGGTGTCATTATGAACATCACAACCATTCAGCATGATCCACAGAATCCATTTGTCGAGATAACTGCAAATAAAATGTGACTGTTAAAAAAAAACAAAACAACAATACAACACACAAAGAAAGGAAAGAGCAGAAAAGAAGAATTTGAGCAGAGAAGCAGGTTTATGACAGGAACTGTGCCCTTCAGTCTGCAAATGGAATGCAGAAAACATCCAAGCTTAAAAAAAAACCCAGCAAACAAAAACCCACAATCAAGCCAAACTAATATAGAATGGCCCAGTTGTCAGAGATATTCATTAGTGTTGCCACAGAGTCTTTGAGAACCAGTCACATATCAGGACACCTATTGCATGAAGGGATTTTCTAGCACAGGGTGAAGGGGCCAGCAAGCAGGAGCAGGTCCTGCCCCACAGCCAGAGCCAGTCTTGGTGCAGACAGCATCCCAGCACCGTTCCCACAGGAACCCCCAGCACCACTGCCTTGCACACATCTGCGCTTCAGGCACATTTCATCACCAGCTACTTCAATGTAAATTACAAGGATGTTTATTGTATTGCAGGGAGGAAACATTTGACCAGCAGATTTATACCACAGTGCTATCATAATTCTGTGGAAGGTCACCACAAGTTAAGCAGCCTGCCTTCTTAACCTATACTTACAAAATGTACAGTGGCATTCATCACATTTCATGTCCACAAAAATCCCCTAAGGAGTTACTAATCATGATAAAGAAGTTCCCATCCTGCCAGGCTATGAAAAGTCACTGCTAAATGTAGATTTGGCTTAGGATGCCCAGAATCTAGAAGAAAGACTGTTCCCAGTGCCACTGACCCTGGGGTCAATTGCAAAACTATTAATGTCAGAGAGGGAAAGGACATGGGAGACAGGACAGGGTTTTTCTGCTGCTTTCCAACAAAATGCACACAGATATTTCCTCGATGAGCTGTTTTGCCATGGAAAACTGTTGTTTTAATTCATCTGAAATGACTCCTTAGCTTAAGATTAATTTTATACTTCGCTGTTGAGCCAAACACTTCATATGCATGAAGATAAAGAAAGAAAGAAAGAAAAAAAAAAAGAAATACTTTAGGTATCAATATTGAAAACACAAGCTACTGAAATTCACTGAGCTAAAGAAAGAATACTTCTCAGTGGGAGATTGGAGTCCTAGTTCTTGAAAACCTCATCCCTGCTTTTGTTAAAAATGCCTTCCTTCTTCCATATCACAGATTCAGACTGAACAGCTATTCACCTCTAAAATCTTCTTATAGAGAACCGATTGTTTATGGTATCTCTACTTATATTAATCTGAAGGGAGACTGAAAGACCTCCTTATGGCAGCTGACAAACTGGTGTCTTATCAGCACCACCAGCCACCAGCAACAGGACTTGACCCTAGGTCTTTACTGCCACTGTGTGATAGCAAAATTTTCAGTACAAGCTGTCCCTTTTGGTTCTTCCCCAGGTTCACAGCAGGGAGGTCATGCTTTCACATACATTAAAAAAAATCAGTGTGAATATTTTGTTGATATGCTAAATCACAATGTCTGTGCAGTTTCTTACTACATTAATTACTATAAGAATGTGGGGAATCTTTGCATTTGAGACTACATCTAAAAACACATTAGCAAACAATGTCTTATCTATATTAGGATCTCTATTATTGTAAAGGTACCAGCCCTATAAAATACAGGAGGCATTTAATAATGTACTCCCTTACTATTACTTTAGTAAGACTTTTGAAAGCCCATGTACTTGATGTCTTTCCATAACTCTGACACCCAGAGCTGCATTCATCCATGTAAGATGGGACTTTATTGCCATGCCCTTTTATTCAACATTTCCTTGCCATTTTAAAACCACAAATCTCCAAGCAAAAGCTACGTGACAAGCATCTTGAGATGAAATGCGAAGGCCAGGAAGGTCTCCATCTTGAGCTGCCTTCTAGGGGTAGATGCACTGAAAGTCAAATTTCGTAGAGACAAAGCAAAACGTCTGCTTACACTTTGATCTTTTCATCCTGGAACTGTGCCATGTTTTAAACTTAACCTCATTAATTAACCTTGGAAGGGGTGAAAACTCTCAGGGGCTAAGAAATAAGGCAGGGATTTGAGCAGGGACTGTGCCAGAGATGTTGGACAAGTTCTAGGCATGAAACAGAATTTATCAAAAGATAAATAGATTTTAAAAAATTTAAAAGGGTGATGTTTGGAAGCAACAGCTGATGAAAGGGGGTTTCTAAATCCTGTGAAACCTTTGAAATTCAATTCCATTTTTGTGACATTTTTTCTGGGCTGCAGAGAATTCTACTTTGAGCTCATGCAAGGAGAGTTGCAGTGACTAGTGCCAGACAAGGAGGGAAACAGAACTCACTGCAAGAGGCCCCCAAGAGATGCTGACAGCATCCCACCCAGCAGCTCCATGCTGAGGTCCATCCCGCAGAAGGATTAGCTCCAAAGGAAGTTGAGAGGAATCATGCCAGCACTTGACCTTGTGTTACACCCCACTATGGCCCTGACAGGGGAGGGCTGTATGTTGTATGCAGGGGGTGAAACCAGTCTCATCTGCTGCCCTATGGGTGCTGTGTGCCAAGGAGGACACACAGGAACTACACAGTACCAGGCCAGCATGTAAAAAACTCAGTAAAGCAAACAGATTAGACTTATTTTTACATCTTAAGCCATCTCCAAACAAACAATAATAGCAGGAAGCTGAGGGATTTGCATTTCCCATGCTAGGTTTTCCTCCTTTCCTTCCAGCACAGCATTTTACATGTGGAGATGACAGACCTTAACCCCTGTGCCAGCCCTGGGCGGAACAGCAACAAGAGCACACATTTCCACAGCACAGTCATGAAACATCCAAATCAGCTGAAATGTCACTGGCCAGAAAGCTGGGAGCCCAGGGCACAGAAATGAAGAACCTCCTTTTCTT
This sequence comes from Pomatostomus ruficeps, assembly GCA_013400735.1. Taxonomy (NCBI): domain Eukaryota; kingdom Metazoa; phylum Chordata; class Aves; order Passeriformes; family Timaliidae; genus Pomatostomus; species Pomatostomus ruficeps. The sequence continues at coordinate 27,720 of VYZT01031317.1, forward strand.
TTTCACCCAAACAGGAGAATATTTAATTTTGAGATTAAATATAATCTGGCTGGGCCGTTTGTCACTCCTCTGCCTGCAGCCCATACAACCTTAAACCATTATTGTATCACTGATGAACTCACCCTTGTGAGCCAACACAGTCTCCTTGAGCCATATTAATGTTTGGGCTTGTGACAACAGCTGATCAAATAAGACAAGTGGCAAAACAGCTTTTGGGAGAAATAATTGGTTTTCCTTTACTGGGCATCACAGCAGAGAGATCCTGCTTGTTCTCCTCCTGCTTGTCACCCTACACCAATGCACACAGCATGTGAAACTAACAGGAGCTGGGGCTCACTGAGCAGCAGGAAAGCTGTGACACAGTAATGGAAATGTGGTGGGATGTCTCGTATGACTGGAGAGCTGCAATTGGTGCCTACAAGCTTTTCAGAAGGGACAGGGGAGCAAGGACAGTGGGGTGGCTCTGTATTTCAGGGAGTGTTTTGGCTGTAGAGTTCTCAAGGACAGTGATGATGGGTAAGAATCAGGGGAAAGGCTAGCAAAGCAGATATCCTGGTGGGAGTTTGTTATGGACCACCCAACCAGGGTGAAGAGGCAGGTGAACTATTCTACAGGTGTCTGGCTGACATTTCACCACTGCCAGCCCTCCTCCTTGTGGAAGACTTGGACTTACCAGATACCTGCTAAAAACACACAGGGCAGGGGAGGGGGTCTAGGAGATCCCTGGAGAGTGGAAGAGAACTTCCTAACACAGCTGGTAAGTAAGCCTACCTGGGGTGGTGACCCACTAGACCTGATGTTTACAAACAGAGAAGGGCTGGTGGGAGATCTGGTGGTCAGAGGCCATCTTGGGCACAGTGACAATGAAATGACAGTTTTCGATTCTAGGTGGAATACGGAAGGGGATCTACAAAACTTCTACCTTGGGCTTGTGGAGGGCAGAGCTGGGTCTGTTCAGGACGCTGGTTTGGAGATTTCCCTGGTAAACAGTTATTAATAAGAAAGGAGTTCAGGAAGGTTGGCCATGCTTAAAGAAAGAAATCCTAAAGGCATAGAAGCAGGCTACCTCCATAAGCTGAAAGAAAAGCCATCAGGGAAGAAGACTGACTTGGCTAAACAGTGAGCTTTTACAGGAACTCAGGGAAACAAGAGGGTTTATGATCTTTGGAAAAGGGGGCAGGAAACTGAGGAAGGGTACAGGGATATTGATAGGTCATGTACAAAGAAAATTAGATAGCCAAATGCTCAACTAGAACTAAATCTGGCCTCTGCTGTAAAAGATAATAAAAGTGTTTTTATAAATACATTAAAAACAAAAGGAGGGCCAAGGAAAATCTTCATTCTTCATTGGATGTGGAGGGGGAACATTATGATCAAGGATGGGGAAAAGGCTAAGGTATTAATGCCTTATTTGCCTCAGTCTTTATCAGAAAGACCAATGATCCTCAGGGCACCCAACCCCCTGAGCTGGTAGAGAGAGTCAGGGAGCAGAACCGACCCCCTGCTGTGCCACTTAGACACTCACAAGTCTGTGGGACCAGATGAGATTCATCCAAAGGTGCTGAGGGAGCGTGGAAGAACTCACTAAGCCACTCTTTATTATTTATTACCAATCCTGCACAAGTCTGAGGGAGTTGGGGGTGTTTATCCTGGAGAAAAGGAGGCTCAAGGAGGACCTTATCACTCTCTACAATGACCTGACAGGAGGGTGTAGCTGGATGGTCTCTTCTCCCAGAGAACAAGTGACAGAACAAGAGGACAAAGCTTTGAGTTGTGCCAGGGGAGGTTCAAGTCAGACATCAGGAAGAATTTCTTCACAGAAGGCATTGTTAAATGTTGGAATGGGCTGCCCAGGGAGGTGGTGGATTCACCATTCCTGGGGGTGTTCAAGAAACCACCGGATGTGGCACTCAGTGCCATGGTCTTCTTGTCAAGGTGGTGTTCAATCAAAGGTTGGACTCAATGATTTCAGAGGTCTGATCCAACTTAAATGATTATGTGATTCTGTAAACTGCCTTCTCCTCATTCCTGCCCTCCAGGAACTGCACATGCCCAATACAATCCCAGGATGTCATTCCTTCATCTGCACAGCCCTGTGCATGAGATGTGGGCAGTTGGCTCGATTTTTGAGCTCCTGACGGCAACTGCAGAGAGGAGGGAAGGCAGAGCCTATGCTGCAAAAGCAAGGACATGTTTCATACCCCGCCCAGCCACAGCTTTGCCCCATGGCTACTGTCCAGCCACTCACCATGGTCCAGCTCTCTTCCAGAGAAAAGGCAGTGCTGAGACCTGCTGCAGAGCCTTGACATCTTGAAAATGTTGGTGCAGGTAGGGAGGCCAAGGCATGCTTGAATTTGGCACATCCCCATGTCAAGTACTGCCGAGAATGCTTCTAAAGGTCTTCCTGCTGGCAATTAAAGCTGTTAATTCACACTAAGGAACTACTTGTGGAAATATGGCATAAAGACCATCTTTTCCTGAAAGTAAATCCCCTGTCTAGAAAGGGTCTCCTTGGCAAAAGCAGATACCATTGACACATAGAAAATGAAGCCAGGCTTGAATTTAAGTAATTTTTTCTTTATTGCCCCCCCACCTTTTTTTAAAGTAATAATAATATTTCACATATACACATTCATTTGTAAAGTTTTAAGCTTAACACACATGAACCAGTTCTCTGAGATATCTATGTCTGGGCAGAGTCAGGCATTATGAACAGTGTTGACATGGATTCCTGCAATGTAATGTACCAGGTGATTGCTTAGAATACTAAGAAGACAAAGGGAATAATTTGTTTTAGTTGCTAGTAAGCTTGTTTCTGAGCTTGCCTAACACTTTTGAAATGAGATGAATCCCGCAGACCCGCTTGCATTGAAGGCAACAGTGATTATGTGTTCCCTCACTTACTGCCAGGAAGTATCTGAATAACAAACACATAGAAAGTATGCGTGAAAAAGCAAATACAGCACTAAAAGCTATCAGCTTATTGCTTGAGAATGGACAATAGGATATCCAATCGCAATACCTGCCAATAATAACATAAAGCTGAGGTCAAGATTTTTGGATCTCGGCTATATTGGCATTTGTCCCTGCAAGGAAAAAGGCGGAAAAAATGTTAAGTGAGGTTCCCACAGACCTTAAAAAGCAGAAACATCTGTTGCTGTTATGAGCAGCTCGGATGCTGAGTTCAGCAGGACAAAGTCCAGCAGCTAGGCCAGGTCTCTGCTTACCACCATATGCCTCTGTGCTCAATGGGAAATGATCAGAGAACAGTTTCAAGGGACATATCAATAATTCAAAACAGCTAAAACTAGCATAAACAAATAAGAATTAGTGCTCTCTTCTTTCTCCCGCCAGCAAGACTGGAAGATGTTACTGTTGCCTTAAATGTGCAGTCTCAAGCACTCTTGTCAGAGCTGTCCCCAGCTGAGGAGTTCCTCCACACTGTGCATTTATTTCATTTTTTTTAACAAACAGGTCTGTGCTGAAACACTGAGCAGAAATTCTGAATAAGTGAGTCTTGTTTTCAGTCTTCTCTGGGGCTGGTGGAAATGGAAAGTTCTCATCAATTCAGCCTTTCTGTTTGAGAAATTAACCCTCATTTCAGTGATCCATTATTTGCTCTTTCTAAACAGATATTCATATCTTGGGTTTATTATTTTCAGCTTACTCAATAAACATATCTTCTAACATTAGGTGACATGCAAGTGTCAGAGATGCTGTTTTGATAGTGTACTGATGCAAACTGTGCTCTATGAAACTCCTTAATCAGAATCTCTTTTCCACGCAAAACCATTTGGCAATCTGCTCTCAGCATTTGCCCAGCAAGTAGTGGGGGTAAATATTCACAATGACAACACTGCTTCTACTTGGAAAACATCAAACTGCATCAAGGCTGTAGCGACCATGAGTCCAGAAGGAAAATGCTGATGACTTGGCATTTTGCACTGCCTAATCTCTTAAATATTGCATGTGGAAGCCTCACAGAAGTAAAATCCTGTCTAAGGAAAGAACTTCTGTATGCCAGATTTCTATGTAAAAACAGATTCCCAGATATAGTGCCTTATTTTGCTTTACATTTTTATATAAAAAACTTTCCAGTGCTGTGCACAGCTCAAAAGCAAATGGAAATGAAGTCAAGACCTCTGGACTTGAAGGAGTGAATCGTGGCCCTGCTTTCTCCTCATTCATGTGCTGGCATTGACCTGGAGTTCTGCCTCCTTGTGACTGCCAGCACAAAGAAACCCCTGCCAGTTTCCAGGGAGATGGGACTTATGAGGAGAGTCCCTTATGGAAGAAACGAGGTTTAAAGGAGCACAGCCTTTGGAGCACGGATTTATTCCTTAATTTAGTTATTGATGTTATGGAAATATACTGGGCTGTAAGCAGACAGATTTTTTGTTTTATTAACACATTGAAGGAATGGACTTAAAGATAAGAATATGATGACCTGCAGTTTAGATTTGTGCCGTAACATTTATAAGAATTTAGGGTTAAAGACAAATATGCCAAGAATTGGAGCTACCAGATATGTACTTTGACAGTTTGACATATATTTCTTTTGGCAACAATAACATTGTAAGAAAAAACTTTTTCCTCCTTCCCTCCTACCCCCCCCCTTTTTTTTTTTATTGTTTAAGAGCTTCTTGCACAAACACCAGCTTACACATACCACCACATGCAGCACCTGCAGTGGCATAACATAGTACCAGCATATCTAAGGAGATCAGAAGCCAGAACTGAGGATACAACAGAAGGCAAGGGCTGGTTCAGCCATTGCTGCAGAAAATCCAAGTTCATAAAAGTTGGTTGGGGCTTCATTTTTAGGTCTTTTCCAGAGAGCAACTTCCACATTATACTGAGTCTGAGGCAGTTTAAAGAAAACAGGTCCTATGCCTGCCTGCAGCCCTGACCTCCTAACAGGTCCTTGCAGGACCTTCCATCTCCACCTGGTCCAAGGCTGAAGAACAGAGGATATGTTCAGTTTTGCAAAACAGCTGCAAAGAAAGCATCTCCAAGAGAGCAGCCCACCTATGCTCCTGTGCTCAGCACTGTTTGACAACTCTGTCTTTGCACAGCTTTGAAAGCAAGTGAAGATTCACAGGCTCCGCCAAGTGGTCTGGAGGCACTTCTGTTCACACAGCTTGGGACTAGCCCTCACTAAAGCAGATTGACATGTTGATTTCTGAGCAGTTGCTTTCCTTTGGGAAACATACGGTGTTCCCCTTGCTTTAAACCTACTGGTTGGGGTAGTTTGGAGTGAGAGGAGAAAGAGGGATACAAAGGGGTTAATGCATCTGCATTAACATCAGGGCTGTGTTGTAGCCCACCAGTTTGGTGGTTTTACTGTAAGTTAGGGTTACTTGTTGAATGCATGCCTAGTGGTACTGAGTCTGCAGTGTCCTGGGAGCATCAGGCACAGCATCGCCAGCCGGGCAAGGGAGGGGATTGTCCCGCTCTGCTCTGGGCTGGGGTGGCCTCTCCTTGAGCCCTTGAGGCAATTTTGGGCACCACAATATAAAAAAGACATTACCCTGTAAGAGAGTGTCCAAAGGAGGGCCATGAGGATGGTGAAGGGTCAGGAGGGGAAGCTGTGTGAGGACTGGCTGAGGTCACTTTGTTCAGCCCGGAGAAGAGGAGACTGAGGGGAGACCTCACTGTGGTCTACAGCTCCCTCACAAGGGGAAGCAAAGGGGCAAACACTGATCTCTTCTCTGTAGTGACCAGTGACAGAATCAAAGGGAATGGCCTGAAGTTCTGTCAGGGGAGGTTTAAGTTGGATACCAGAAAAAGGTTTTTCACCCAGAGGATGGTCAGGCACTGGAACAGGCTCCCCAGGGAAGTGGTCACAGCACCAGCCTAACAGAGCTCAAGAAATGTTTGGACAATGCTCTCAGGCCCATGGTGAGACTCTTGGGGTGACCTGTGCAGGGCCAGGACAGCCCCAAAATAAACAATCTAAACATCCTCTGACATAGCTTCATGTTATAAATGTAACATTTTCTTTACACATATGTGCCAATCCTGGAATAGAATTGACTAAGAAATGGGAAGCCAATGCCTAGAGATCTCAGCCCAATATCAACACAAGGTTCTCAGGAGAAACTCTATTCTAGGAAAAAACTTCCATCAGAGACTAAAGTGGAAAACAAAATTCTCCCACCCTTTCCTCAACTCCCATTGCACGAGGGAGCCTTGCCTTGTCCAAAATTAGCAACACTGAGAGGGTCTCTGCAATCTGACCAATACAGTATCTTCTGTTCGTTCCCTTTCCATGGGGAATGGAGAGATGAGGGAGTAGGGTACTTCCACCTTGTTCTTCAATACATGGACAGCAGAGACACTCACCAGCTACTGTAGCCTCCTCACAGATACGAGTGAAAAGGGAGAACTTTGCCAAAAAAGAAGAAAAAGACAACAAAAACCAACCAAACAACAAAACGAGAACACAAAATACCAAAACAACCAACCAAACAAAAGCCAAACAAAATCAAAACAAAAACCCAAACAAACCAAACCAAAACTAAGAAAAAATAAAAAAGCAAGCACAACAAAAGTGACATCTTAACTGTTTATGAGTTGATCATATCAACGCAATGATCAGTCATTGCATTCAAGCTGTTAAACTGAAGGCTGCAGATTAACCAGCTATAGATCTAAGAGATGAAACTTAAGGAACTTCCCAGGACTATCTCGCTCAATGCTTCCGACTTTCACAGTTTCTTACTCGGCTTACCAGATTTACTGCTTCTCAAAGTCCCACCTCCTGAAGGCAAATGATTTGAAATGAGAAGAGCAGGATGAAATGCTCTAAAATATTCCATCCGTTTTAATTTCAGAGAGACACAAGATATTGTGATGTGAGCACTACCAGATGGGAACTCTCTCAAAAAAGTACTTTTTTCCTGTTAGGAAATGCTGACTTGTTAAAATTTAAACCCATTACAAAACTCTTACAATTTTGACAGAAGTCTTCAGATCCAGATTAGAATCATTGGTCATCAGATAAAAGGGATTTTCAAAAGCAAGTAATCTGGAAAAATTGCTTTGAGGCACGCAGCTGTGGGTATGTGTTTATACAACCAATAAGACCAAGATCCACCAGGACGTGTCATTTACTTGAATTCATCAAAAAAGGAAGAAAGGAAGAACTTCAGCCTGTTCATCTTTCTGGGTAGGGACTAATTTTCCATGTCAGGCTTTGGGGAAATCTGAAACTAGCAGATAACATTTATTTTTGAACAGAGCCTAACACACTGGGCCTCTGACTGAAACTCAACAGGAGAACAATAAAGTGACCATAGGCACTTTTACATAACTAGTTTCACTTTTTAAAAAATTCACTTCTCTCATTTTCCTTCCTGACTTCCTCTAAAGTTCATCCACTGCCAAAATTTCTTATTTCTAGCAAGTGTCAAAGTGTTTTCCAGGCAAACTTGTTGACATACCAGTTGTGCTCCATTTTGAATTCCTCTGGTTGTTTCAATATAAATGATTCCTACTTTATCTAGGCCTCTTTCCTTAGCTGATTTTCATCCCTGTGAAAATGCATATCCTGGCTTTCTCCGTCCGAACAAACATCACTGGAAAAGAGGTGGAGAAATTAAAAAAGAAAAGAGACGTAAAAGCACTTCACAGAAATTAGTCACCTTTCAACATTTAACACACACAGCCTTGCCAAGCCAAAAAATGACCAAAAATTAAAGTACAGGTCAGAAGGCAGAAAAGGGATATTCCTTCCTTTTTTGGGACTATATTTTCTAACACCATTATGATTCAGTGGTATAATATTTACTGCTTAGCAGGATCACTCAGAACAATAGCCTTGGAGGAATGTGTTGAAAAATCATTCTTGAAGTTTTATAATTTGTCAGATATTGGGAAGAAATATATTTCTGTAGTATAAAGTAGTGTTGAGTATTCCATTCTTGAACAGATCGTAACTAGTGTTTGTGTGGTGGTTGGTATGTCAGAGGTGGAAGTAGTCATTTAGGTGAAAAAAAAATTCCGCTTTAAGTCCCAGCTTGCCAACGAAGTTCTCAATCAAAACCAACACTATGTATGAATACCCCTGGGACCATATACACTCCTACATTGATGTCGTCAGCAGCAGTCAGCACTTGTGTAACACTGGTGTCCAGACCAATTACAGGACACAAGAGGCCTAGCATCAATTTAAATGGCACCAGCATTATCCTCCCATCAAATATTGCTTAGAAAACCTGTTTAAAAAGCATGATGTAATGCCCAGGACACTGAGTGAAATTTGAAATTTTGGCAGGTAGTCAAAGTGGCATCAAGAAAGTAAGAATTACCTTTTTGTGTGTGTGTGTGTGCTGAAAGGATCAGGACAAAAAAAAGGTGTCTGTCATGAGTTCATCATCTCTTAGTGTAGAGTTATGCCTTTTTGGACAACTGAAATAAATAATAATGCCATACTTTTGTTGAATAGCCATGAGAAAGCCTCAGAGAATAGAAAGAGCTGGTACAAAGGAATTGGCCAGATACAGCAAGGAATACTTGATTAAAGAAAGTCTTAGGAATCTTTGTGGAAGTGGAAAGAAAGGGGGCCAAAAGTAAAATAGACATGCATTAACAGTTTTATGAAATCAGTACAGAAAATGCTCTTCTCCCACTGCCCCAAAAAAGGAATCTTTTCTGGGTACGGGAATACAGATCTCCAGAAGATCTTTATTCACTGAACAGATTTCAAGCACACAACACATATAGCTGCAACCTCGCAGTCATACCAGTTCTTGAAATCCACAGCACCTATTATAAACCAGACTACTTAAAAATAAACCATTACACCCCCAAGACATAGTCAAAGGCACACAGCTGCCATGGGAATGCTCTTGCCTTGCAAGCAAGAGTGATCTAATTTCATTATCATAAATTTGATTTTTACATAGCTTTTGCACATACACATGCAGAACTCTGAACAGTTTTCTATTGATTTCATGCTTTTTCAAGTTATTATGAAATCTTTCAGCATCAGCTGTGTTAATCTGTAACATACAATATGCAGCTTGTCACTGATAAATCAGACATTAGAATCAAACATTTTGCTCACATAAATGTGGCAATTACTGCCATGGAGATGGCAGATATTGTGAAGGAGACAGTTGTCACTCACTACACACACTTCCTCTCACAGAACTTCATTATTGCTTTGTATGCTGCAGACAAGTTTAGCAACATTTCCTTGTCAATGTGGTTTGCCCATGCACAAAAACCGGGAAAAATTTGTTATTGCAGATTATCTCATTATGTAGATCTTTAACATCAGAACAAAAATAACTTCTAGGCTAGAACTGCTATTCCATGTGGGAGGGATTTCTCAATACAAATCCACTGGGATTTTCCCTTCTTGCTGCCTTGGCTTTGTTCTTATTTGAGGCACCAAGCTTAATCCATGCCCAAGCTATGGAGCAGTCCCAAATGATGGAATCAAAATTAAGTTTCTCCTCCAAATTTAAGTAAGGCGCAGAGGTCATTTAAGAAGTTATACTCTGAACAACCACCCTAACCTTGATATAGCTGGATCAAATCACTCCAAGATCTCTCCATCTGCAATTAGTTGTACTTGTAATAGCCATCAAAGCAACGTCAAAGTGTTCATCAGTGACTGTAAGTCAATCTTTGACTTTTACCTCTTGACACAAATTAATAACAATGATATGAAAAAAAGCCCAACAATTATTGGAGGAGGGAATATCAAAGTCTGGCTTTTGGCAGCGTAGAATTTAATCGCTTTCCTCCTACAGCAACATGTATATCATTTATCACCACAATAACTTGATGAGGCAATGAATTATTAGTGTTCTTCTTTGGAGGGGTAAATTGGAAAAAATGATGAAATGACCCAACCAATGCCATACAAAGACTCTTTGGCAGGTTCAGGTATTGAATATCTTTCCAGCCCTTATGTAGAACCATAAAATTATTTCTGAAGAAGAAACAACATTGTAAACACTCAAAACATCTCACTAAGCTTTTGAGAACCTTTTCAGACTTCAAAGTATCAGAAAAATTCTTAAAGATCTTGATTATTCTATGTAGGAGAGTAGGTTTGCATTTGATACTCCTAAGATCTAAGATACTACTTGTAGAACAGGTGTTGAAGAGCAGAGATATTTAACACAAGGGGAGTTGTCCATAGGCAGGGAACAGAAAACAGTTACACATTTTCCTGGAGAAGCCACATTGCACAGGTCTGAAAATGTTACATCACATAATGAAAGACACCTCACTCCCCCCATCAGTTGTTTGAGGTTTCTTCCTTTTTCCTGTATACTTTTCATGGAAATTCAGGTTTAAGTCAGACACCAGCCTTTTTCTGTACTTCTTAATTGGAAAACAAAATTATCAGAATGATACAGTCATGCTTTTTTAATTACAAAATGGTGAAAGGCCTTCTGAAAGACAAAGTGGGAACGTTATGTCTCTGGAAGCTTCAGTTCTCCCTCTCTGGGGATTCATATCTTAAGTTCAGATTCCCCACGGAGAGCAAGAGTACAGGACTGAGCATGGTCGGAGAGTAGCCATAATATCTTCACGGCAAAGGTTCACTTTCAGTCACCCCTATCTGCAAAAGAGCAAAAATCCCTTTGCATGTTATGCAAAATAAGCCACAGGCATCAGTGTCTGGAGACATGTGTCTGTGACACGTCCCACTAAGACAACATCCATTAGAGTTACTCAGATGAATATTTAGAATATCCATCAGGTGGATAAGAAAACTACCAATGTCTGTCTCGTAGTGACAAAGTTCAAACTTTTTGCAGTGAAACCTTCCCTGTCTTTCCGAGGCACAGCAGAGCCTGGATGATTTGTTGCCACGTCCTGACACACAGGAAGCAGCTTACATGCCAGCTTCCACAGCTCTCTCTTTCACTCATGAACAGACACATCTGTAAGCTGCTGCTTAACTAAGAGGTCAGTGCCTCTGTGTTCCAGATGTGCATTTAGAAACACAGCCCGACCTGCCAGCCCAGGCTCTGTAAGTGTCTGATACAGAGGCTTTTGGAAGCTGTTGCTGTGCGTATGAAAGCATGAGAAGACAGTGTGGGAACTGCTCAGAAACTCAGATTTATTACAACTTTATATCCCCCAGTCAGAGAATATTGTCTAGAAAACATACATGTTCCTCTCTTGCATTCACCAAGGCCTCCTAGACAAGCAGAAATTAAGGCAGGGCATCTCAATCTGATTTCTAATGAAGCCACAATCATTTTGTGTTACCACAAGTATATCCTATAATTGAATTCCCCATCATGATTTCCTCAAAAAGATTATAGCAACACCAAGGAAAAAAGCGTGGGTCATTAAATTCCACACATTTATGCACAAACCACAAGAACACCTTCCTCCCTTTCTGGGAGACAAGCTCTGATGTAGGCTAAGACTATCCTCTAGAAACTACATTCTTTTTTGTCCTCACCAACAACCCTCTACAGAAGCAGAAAAAGGAATATAAGACACAAATGAAGAACATGTGTTTAAAAAAAAGAATAAAGAAAGAAAACAAGACCATAACAGTCACTCCTATCATCCATCTACTAATTCAACGAATGACCCAAGATCAACCTTCTGAAATAGCCACACAACAGCATGCAAAATGTTCCCCCCCCCACGTGCTTGAAATGAAAACATGCAATGAAAGAGTCATTAAACCTGAATAAACTGACCCAGAGTTCAATAAACAAGCTTTAAGACATTGGTGATAAGAAGTGAAAACATCCAGTACAAACATGAACATCACTGAACAGCAAAACCCTTGAGCTACATGTTCAGAGCTCCCCAGCACACAGAAACACAGCGACCGTCCTTCCAAATATTTGCTGTTTATTCCCAGTAATCTCTTGTTCAGGTACAACACACTTATGTCATAGGGATAGTCTGACACATACATTTAGTATTTGGCATGTTTCTGATGATACAAAGATTTTGATTACAGACCTATGCTGCTGCACTCCAGTCATTAGAACTCTCATTAACTCCTGTTGGTATTAATCAGTGCTGAACATCCTTAAGTAGAGACCAAATATAATGCATTTCCAATTTTTATCTCCTGGGGGAAATAAAAGTTTTTACAGCATCTGCTTTCTAGTAGGTCTAACAGTTGGGATCATACAGCAGTGACCAGAGTTCAGGCTCTGAATGGACACAGCCCCAGAGAGGCACCACGACACAAGAACACCAAAGATGAGTGGCAGAGCTAAGACAGAGCATTTCCAGGGAGACCAGGGTGCTGGGGGTCCCCATGAAGGCTTCTGGTTCTACGTTTTTAACCCACTTGTCTTTTCCCTTTGTCATCCGTTGCTCCTTCCAGACTTATTTTTCTTTATCTCTGCAAGATGTCCTGAAGGATGAGCCAGGCAAAGCTGCAAGCATAAAGGACCTTTCTGCTCCAAAGCACATGCATGAGTTGAACAACACAGCAGGCACTTACACCTGCTGTCATTAATCTGCAACCACAAAAATTAGGTCTGGGTGGTGTCTTGCACAGCTCAGCCCATTCCTAAACAATGTTTCCAATTCATTTAACAAATTGAAGTCATTCAGTAAGGCTTATAGTGACAGAGAGAGAGGAGAAACATCAGTTCAGACTCCCCTTTGCAGGTTTTCTCACTGGGGCTGTACCTGTGACTTCAAGAGGGTGCACAATGCCATGCCCAATACCTCAGATGGTCACTGCTGCATGTTATGGCAGAGAACAATGGCGGTAGAGTTTGGCTGTCTTGATGCTTTCACAAATGACTTGATACAGCAACTTCGTAACAGCCAAGGCTGTGTACTGAACTCCATCCTGTTGTCCAAAGTGAACCTTGATGGACCCCTCCAGGGCTGAATTTGAAATCTCTCATTTATGTAAATCTCAATCTCCCCACAGTGACTGGGGACAATTTCTGCCCCTAAGAACAGAATCCAGCACATATCAAGTGTCTGTTAGGCTACACCACAATATCAAGCCATTTTGAGAAGCAGAAGCTGGACACGGACCTCCTCACTGGCACGATGTGATGATTGTCATGGGAAGAAGGAGTCTCACAAGGAGATGACAGAGGACCACACTTTTTCCTGCAGGACCACCAGTTCCCTAATACACCTGCACAGCACCTAGATATTATTCCTATGTCAGTCTAAATGTGATTTGTCTGGGTCTAGCTAGCTCAATGTCGCATTTGACAAATGCCTTTGCAGATACCAAGGCAGAGGCAGACACTACCTTGGGAGGGTTTCTGTTACATCTTGCTGTTACCCACTTCCACAATAAGGGTCTACACACTCTCCCACTGCTTTTCCCTTTACTTCTGAAGACCTTTCATGCTTCCATTTCCTCATTTATGTCCAAGTCGAGCAGCAGCTCTGTAGCTGATTCCTAGCGGGACACGTGATGGATAGGCTGTGTGCTCTGCAGAGCCCAGCCCAGCATCAGCGGCCACTCCTCTCCAGTCTCGCTTTCTGTCTGATGCCTCACGAGGTGAAATCCTGTGACTTCCTTCAGTGTTTTCTTCCTTCTCCTCCCTCCAGGTGCATAACTTTGTGTCGTGTTTTATTGCTTTCCCAGGCTCAACCCACCAGCACCAGTTGTCCTATACTTTAAGATAACCCAGGAGCACTGCATTACCTGAAAAACGCCCTTAGCTCTCCCCCTGCTCCCTAGCTGATCAACAATAACCCTGAAAAGATCGTGATGCACATTTTTCTCCTCTTTCTTGCAGTAACAGCACCACCTTTTGGTTCCCGGCGCGATGCTGTGATTTCACGTCAGCAGCTCAGCGATGCCTCTGCAGAACGCTGACGTATCCCCCCAAAAAACCTTGTGAGCCTTAACTGTGATCATATTTAATCTGCAGTACGGCTGCCTGGGGAAGCCAGGATCCCACAAGCCCACGGAATGAGAAGTCATCCCCTCATCCAACCACACATCACCTGAGTACTTCTTCTCCTAACTCTTATCTTTTCAGATAAGATAATTGGTTAGGAAGGAATTCCACCTCCGCCCAGCTCTGAGCTCAACAAAGCAGGTAGCAGCACGGTTTACAGCACACAGACACTTTCAGCTCTGAACGTGGATAAACATACCAATCCTTTGACCCTTCCCTAACTGGTCTCCAAACGTGAAGTAATCAAATACAAAAGAACAGTGCTTATAAGTCCATCTCTCGGAAACAATCAAGACATAGTCACCTGTCTGGGGCTGGTGATGCATCTGGGAGAAAAAGAAACACTGGGGAGTTTTTGGGGCCAAGGCAGTAAGGATCTGACGTGCTAGAAGGGAAATGACAACACATACATATTTAAAGTAAAGGCTCAAATTCAATGTTCAGTCATGCTTGAAGAAGGGCCTGAAACTTTGGGTGTTCACCTCCTTTATTGGTTACATCAGTCCTACAACTGCAACACAAAACCTGTGGTTTGAAGTAACTGGTGTAACACAGGTTTCAGTGACCAACCAAATTTCCCTCTCCCTTCCAGCTCTGATAAATCAGTCTGACTTTATTGATTCTCACCAGCTGGGCTCTGATCCTCCTGCCTGCCTTCAGGGCTAACAACAGCAGCAGAGGTGAGGCTCTCCTAATCAGGGATAAAGCAGAACAGATGCACATATGTGCCTCTTTAATGGTGCAAATTGAATGCAGTTCCAAAAAGGAAAGTGTTTTGCTCAGAATTCAGCAGAATCTGCTTTATTTCAGGGATTAACCTTTCCTTTACACTCTCTCGTAAATCCCCTTTGGGAATGCCTGTGACACCAGAACTAAACCACTTCTTCAAGATCAATAAATAAATGCACCTGCAGATGTCTGAAGATGCAGAACAGGCTACTACTGTCCCTGAACTCTGAGATTAAAAACAATTACTGTTGACTCATGTTTCCTTGGACTGTGATTGTGTGTCTTGATTTCTGCAGTGGTAGAAAGTGAAGTAGTTGAGCATATTTAAAGATACACTCACAGCTTTCTACATTCTGATTTATAATGTGTTCCAGTATCTTTGCATTACATTTAGTATTTTAAATCAAATTAATAATAATTTGCAACACCTTTCAAAATCAAAGCATAACTGTGCAGTAGCTTTCCTTAACTACTTTTCATTCACCTATATGTGAATATAATATGAATTATTTTGTGTTACTTTTCCCTTATAAAGCTCAGAACCCTGATTCCACAGGCGTAACACTAAAGGTAAAACACCAGGGAATGCAGACAATATCATAAACTTGATGTCTCCATTGCCCAGGTTCAAATGCTGTCAGTCTCAATAAAACTGGTATAAATGTAGATAAAATGTACACTTTTATCTTTCCCAGTTCAGTCCTTCTAGGAGCCTGTTCCAAAGCATCTCTCAGTGGTTTTTCAGGGTCATAGTCTGGCTAATCAACAGCCATCTCTGGAATGAAAACTTGGCTGAAATGAGCATATTAGCCTTCCTGTGAGTGTATCTACTCTGAATCCAAATGAAAAACAAATATTCAAAGACTGGAACAATATTTGTCTGTTAAAACAATTTAGATGACCACAACATAGGAAGGAAATAGCAAAGAGTTCAGGTATACATGATAAAGTTGAGGCAGCTTTTTTTATGGTCTCTCCCACTTACATAGCTGTACCTGGACAGGAAATTTCTAAATATCATGCACTGCTAGACAGCAGCTCCCAAAGAAACAAACAGAGCTTTTGCAAAGGCCATTGCTAACTCTTGTCGAAACCTTTCCTTTTACTTCACTTACAGCCTGATCCCAAGCTCCTTGAGCTGATAAGGGTCCCATTAACTACTTTAGGCTTTCATATGGATGCAAGTCTGGGGTCTGCTATTAAAAAAATAGGCATCAAAATCAATTTGTCCTTTGTTTAGGCACCTAATGAAGGATTTGAGTCCTGATCATAGAATCATAGAATGGTTAAAAGGGACCTCAAAGATCATCTGGTTCCAGCCCCACTGCTATGGACAGGGACAACTTTCACCAGGTTGCTCAGAGACCCATCCAACTGGGCCCCAGGGATGGGGGACCCACAACTTCTCTGACAATTATAATCTGTGCTGGACTTCAGACCAACTGGACTTGTTCTGGGGCAGGGGAAGTTCTTAATAAGTTTTAATCTTATTACAGTACATGGAAATATATGGGGGTGTATTATGCACACAAACTCAACAGGATTTGAAGATTTTTTTTCTTCTCATAGCTCATTTTTGCCAGCAACTAGCAGCCTGACAACTTTTTGTGCTGATTGACCTCTTGGGTATTTCACCTGGAGCTGGCAGAGACCATCCAGCCACACAGCAGTTTAATGTATTTTGTCCTCTTAACTTAGTGAACAGAGTTCACCTAAAGCAGCTCTGCAATACTGATTGTTCTAATTCATCTACAGTAGAACTGAGGCTAATGGAACAACTCACTTCAAATGCCCTGGAGATACCTTTGATAAGATACCTACCAGCACACAGTCATCAGTAGTTTGTTTTCAACCTGAAGTGGGAAGTACAACATGATCATGAGAAGGGAAAGCAATCCCTGAATGAAAACAGAAAACCAACAAGGCTAATAAGGAAACCAGCATGAAAATGTTGATACATACACTAACTACTCCTTAGGAGCAAACAACTCCCTTAGCAATAGAAAGTGCAAATTTACATTGTTCTTTAATTTTATATCAAGCTGGTTTTTTAGCAGTGGGTAGAAAAATAAGATCTTTCCATAAGAAACTGGAAGTGTCGATCTCCTAATAAGCAAGCTGACTTTTTATGAGTGTTAGCAGTTGTCTCTATGACCCTTGCCCTGCACGACCAGTGCTGGGGAGGTTCCTAGGGGATTGGACATCACCGGCAGAAATACAGTGAATAAGTAACAGCCTGGCACACTCTGACACAAGATTTCTTGTAATTTTTTTTTAACTGAGAGGCCCCTTTGATTTTCCTCAAAATCCCATCCAAATCCTCCTGTCTCAGACCAGCTCACACACACAGCAGAGGGAGCCAAGCCACCAGAAAGTATCTCATGACTGAGAAACGGGGTATAACACCATTGGTTCACAGTCCTAAATCTCCAATTATTCACTACAGAAATTCCACTGTGGTGAGGTCCTCTCTTCCAGCCTCCTGAATACACAGCTGATAATCAGCAGTGCATATGCAGTGTTTCTGACTGAATCTCTCTGATTCTTCCATTTTTCAGCTTTTTTTTTGTTTGGTTGGGCTTTTTTGAGGATTTTTTCTTTTTCAGATTTTCTTTTTAGGGATGTTTTTCCTTTCAGCATCATGTTTTGTTCTATGTGTTGTATATAAATCCCAGTATTTTAAGGCACTGCAGCAACATTCAAAACTTTTCCTTTCTGTGGTCACTCTAATTCAACTCCAGATTCCCATTATCTACCAGCAAGCCATGGAACTCACCTGTAAACCTGTCCTCACGTGGTGCAGACCTTGACCCTATCGTAGCCTTGGCCACACCTCTCAGAGAAGGGAATTTCACATCATAAACCCACAATCACTGGTACTCAAGGGGCAGGATGATTTGTGGAACAGCCATATTACTGCTACACTGTGTTTCAAGAACCTGCCAGATAATCTTGCAGCACTGAAAAGCAATGACATGGCAGATCCATTAAAAGACAAGCAACTATGAAGGAGTAGGCATAGGAAAAAAATCCCATCAGAGAAAACACAGCATTTGTCTCAGATGGCCAAACCAACTCCCCAGACAATTATCCTCTCTTTGACCCTACACAGTACTTTCTAGAAGTTTCCTTAATAGTGAATATGGCTTCAGTTTCAGTCTAAGAGCCCCATGAGAACGAAGAAAACACAGAAGGTATAAGCCTCTCCTGTCACCACCTTCTCTAACACCACCAAATCCACTGCTCTTCAGTACGTGAGCAGAGTCATTCCTATCTGAGCCTGGCTGAATATGACCAGGAGTCAGTTCTGAAGACCAAAGAGAGGCCTTAAACCCAACAACTCAACCTGAAGAGCCATGCGCTTTATTAAAGGTGGTACATCTTGCACACCCTGCATTGCCCAAGTGGTGCTGACCTTGACATACTCCCCTGTGTAAGGACCTGCAGCCCAAAGGCCACTTGCAGCAGGACAGCACCTTTGTGGCTTGGTGGTTTGGGCCCCAGAACCAACATTTGTCAGGATAAAAAATTAATATTTATGTACCCTATGTCAAATCAAGTTGCTTTCATATCAGAATAGTTTGGGATGATGAACTTTTCTTTGCTAGTATAAGAATAGACATCCTGCCTTTTCCACCTCCACCTCTTAAATTTTAATCCACAAAGGATCAGAGAATCACAGAATCAGAAAAGTTTGGATTGAAAGGAAGCTTTAAAGGTTATGAACAGGGCCATCTTCAACTCCATGAGGTGGAACAGAGCCCCATCCAGCCTGACCTTGAGTATTTCCAGGGATAGAACATCTACCAACTCTTTGAGCAACCTGTTCTAGCTAGTGTTTCATTACCCTCATTGTAAAACTGTTCTCCCTTTTAACAATCTGAATCTACCGTCTTTTAGTTTAAAACCATTACCCCTTGTCCTATTGCAACAGGTCCTAATAAAAAATCGGTTCCTGTCTTTTTTATTAAATATTAATAACTGAAAGGCCACAATATGTTCTCCCTGGAGCCTTCTCTTTTCCAGGCTGAACCATCCCAACTTCTCAGCCTTTCCTCAAAGCAGAGGTGCTCCATCCCTTTCATCATCTTGGTGGCCTCCTCTAGACTTGCTCCAGCAGGTCCCTGTCCTTCCTGTGCTGGGCCCCCAGAGCTGGATGCAGTGCTCCAGGTAGGTCTCACCAGAGTGGGGCAGAGGGGCAGAATCCCCTCCCTCCCGTGCTGCCCACGGGGCTCTGAATGCAGCCCAGGACACGTTTGGCTCTCTGGGCTGGGAGTGCCGTGGCCGGGGCATGTCCATCCTCTCCCCCACAGCACCCCCTAGTCCTTCTGGGCAGGGCTGCTCTCAGTCTGTTCATGCCCAGCCTGTGCTGATACCGGGGGGTGCCCTGACCCAGGTGCAGGATCAGCACTTGGCCTTTTTGAACCTCATGATATTCCTGTAGGCCACTCCTCCAGCTTGTCCAGGCCCCTCTGGATGGCATCCTGTCCTTCAGGTATATCAAACACACCTCCCAGTTTGGTGTCACCTGAAAACTTGCTGAGGGTGCGGTTGATCCCACTGTCTATGTCATTAATGAATAGTCCTGGTCCCAGTACAGACCCCTGAGGGTGACGAGTGACAAGGACCACGTGTCACTCTTCTCAATGTGGATATTAAGGCATTGACAACACACTCTGGATGCAATCATCCAGCCAATTTCTTGTCCACCAAATAGTCCATCCATTAAATCTATGTCTCTCCAATTTAAACAGAAGGATATTGTCAGGGACTGTGTCAAAGGTTTTAGAAAAGTCCAGACAAATGAAATCTGTAACCCTTCCCTTGTCCACTGATGAGATCACTCCATCACAGAAAGCCACTGGGTTGGTCAGGCCAGACTTGCCCTTGGTGAAGCCTTGCTGGTTGTCTCAAATCATGTCCCTGTCCTCCATGTGCCTTAGCAGGGCTTCTAGGAGGATCTGCCCCATGATATTCCCAGGCAGAGAGGTGAGGCTGACAGGTTGGTAGTCACCAAGCTGCTCCTTTTTACCCTTTTTTAAATGCTTTCCATTAGGGTGCAGTAAGGAGTTTTAAACAATAAAGAGTTTTAATAATTCTTCAGCTCTAAAATACGATTCAAGGACTTAACAATGTGGTCTTGATGCAGCAGGGAAGAAACCACAGGACTTCCACAATTTATGGGCAAGGGAACTGAATCACAGAAACAGTGCAATATTTTCCTGAGAAACATTAGTCTTGCCCTTAGATGTCCTGACTTTGAACTCACTTTGCTATAAATATAACAACAACAATGCCCCACAATCCTATTAGAGAACAGAAGTACTTTGGCTCTCAAGTCCCCAAAATAGCCCAGTCATTGCAGTCATTTGCTTTAAAAGGCCTGTGATTTTAGAGCTGTACATTTGCTGAAGGTGGTACCCAGATGTGTCCAGCAGGTGTCATTTCTGTCCACCCTTGCTTTCTTTATTAAAGCTTAATAGCAGTCAGAGGTATCATTGCTTTCCTGTTTTGGAGAGGAAACTATGGCATGTGCAGAAAGGATGTGTTTGCCCTCCAGGCTGAACAGGAATGCTCAGAATCGGTTTGATGCCTGATTATTTCTGGATTGAACTAAAGACCTGGACAGGCAGGTCCAGATTTTGCTTAAAGTCCAGTTCTGCTGGGTTTGGTATTCTGAAATAAGGACTCTCCTCTATGACCCTGTCCTTTCCATTCCACATATCCTCAGCCATGGTAAGCCACAGCAAACCCTCTTAGTACCTTTCCCTGTATAGCTGAGATATGAGACACACAGACCATTCATGGGCACTTGTGGTGAAAAATTTCTTACCTCCTTCCCTTGCTACAACGAAAACCATAAAGCACTGAAAGATAAACTTCTGGACAGGTAAGTTAGGCTATGGCTGCTGGGATTGGAGAGAAACCAGCCAAAGATGGTTTCCTGTCTGTCAAATATGCCATTTCTGTATTGCACAAACCTCTGGAGCAGGACTTCAAGCACCAATCTCTACCATCATCCAGCATCAGGCCAACAGCCCTGTCAAGTACAATCTGTCATGGCTCACTGAGGGCAAGTGTAAGATATTTTATTGATTTCATAATTTTTTTTGTAGCTTTTATTAATTGTCCCCTTTATCCCCATATGGGGAGCTTCCATGCCACAGGAGAGCAAGCTGAAGTAAACACATGCTTCCCCGGGGACACTTTAGAGCCAAGCCTGGCTCTGGCTGCCATTGAAACATTCCAGACTGAGACACTCAACACTGGTTGGAGACGCTGGAGCCCCAGCCAGACATGAGTCTACCTTTGCCCTTCTGGCTGACCTGATGGCAACCTCTGCCAAAGGGACAGGGCAGCCCTTGCTGCTCCCTGATCCCAAGGGAAAACACACACAGACGTGTGGGAATGGACACCCACATGCAGGAGAGCTCCTGGCTGTCTCCCATGAGGCTCGCAGGTGGCTCAAAGCCCAGACACAAAATTAAATTGGCAGCAGCCGCAGAGCTGCAGCTGTGTGGGGCCAGGAGAGCTGAACCCATCTGCTTCTCGTGGGCGGCCAGGGCCAGAGTTGGGGCTTGGCTGCCACAGGGACTGTGCCAACACACAGGTGCCAGGCATGTTCCTCTTCCCAGTCCTTGGCCTGCTTGGAACACCGCAACTATGAAAACTTCACCCTGATGCTGTGAACAACTCAAGTGAGGGCAAACGATCCAAGAAAAGGCCATCTACTGTCTTTTCTGGTGAGGTCAGAAAATTCATCCCTAACCGACTGAGCTACAAACTACAGCCATACATCTAAAATTTCCACTCAGTCACCTTCCATGACATTGAAGCAGAACTTGCAACAGTGTTGCTTTCATGCAAAACAAAACCAGCTGTCTCCAGCTCCCCACAGCTGTCCCCAGCTTCTCTATAAAGATATGGCATAAAAAGCAAAAATTTCATTTGGAATCACCCACTAATTGCAATTATTTCTCTTGGTAAAGAATAACTGACTAAAATTAATGCTCTCTTCCATGAACCCACACTAGCTATGAGCCATCAATGCAGGATAGACAACTGGGAAGCAGCCAGAAAATACAATTTTGATAGACTTAATCAGTTTCTCTGGTCAAGAAGTATCCCTAAATGCAACATTCTAGTCTAAAATCAGTTTTTCAAATTCAAACAGTTAAAGGCTGCTGTTGCTTTTTTCTTCCCTTGCAGAGATAACAGGCAGCTGTTTGCAAACTGCTGACTGGAATTTTGTTAGCCTATCTAATAGCATGGTGTTGTGCCTGCCTCCAAACTGAAGGAATTTGTGCTACAGTGTGAGTTTCAAATACATAATATCAAATTATCAATCAGGAAATACTTCTGTGAAGGGGTGAGCTGAGAATGAAGACCTCACACAGTCACACTGGAACTCAGTTTTCCAAGGTGGGATCCAGCCCCTCAAGTCATGTTGCCTAGACTTCAAGAAATGTGCTAAGCTTCTGAAGGAACCTGCTGCTTTTTCATAACTGGCTTGGAGCCCTTTCTTTCAGAACACTTTTTTTCTCAGTAACGGCCATTAAGTAAAAGCCTGGGCCCTGGGGCAGGCAAAACTCACCTACAGCTGATCATTGCTTTTTCAACCAGCCAGCAAAGATAAAGCAAGATAAGAGACAGTTGGAGAGGTCCAGGCAAAGGACAGTGCTTTTTTTCAGCAGCTCATTCAGCCAGATAAATTCCTGACAGCGAAGGTCTTTTTAATCAGGCTGCGGTGATCTCTGATTATAGCACAACATCCATGGAAAGGAACTATTCAGGCCACTGTACCCAAAGGGATCTGTTACTGTAGCTGGTTAGAGAAAACAGCTTTATCACCAGTCAGACAGGGCTGAACTACAAGGTGAAGAAAACCTCGAACATCAGCAACCATGTTTAAATCAAAAAGATACCTACTATGGGAAGGCTTCAAGGTGAGGGCTGAGCTTTTTCACAACGTTATAAATAGAAAGGATTAATGTACTGGGCTTTGGGGACCTTTCAATATATGTATTTACAGAAGCGTGACATAACCAGGGTGACCCATTTCACTGTGCTTTAAAGCAGGGACTGTTTTAGGATTCAGCCTTTCAACCAGAAAGTAATGTCTGAAAGTCTTGTGACAGAACCCAAGAATTTCAATATTTGTTTTCACCCAAACTTGAAAGATTGTGCTCTTTTTTTTGTGGTTTTTGAATCAGTAACTTAGGGTTTGGTTTGTAAAATAGGAGCGACTGGATACACAACCCAAGCAAAGCTGGAACATGGACATGAATTTTGCCAGGCTGAGGGCTGCTTCAGGGGATGACTCACAGCTCTGCTGGGTGACTTCTGGCTGGCAGTGATGTACCCACTCACGCAGAATAATAAATTAACCCCTACTGAAATGATGCAATACCTGTTTTCTAGGTTTTACAGTCTCCCTCTGAATTATCTCCTGCAAAGCCTTCATTTTCACAGGATTTTCAGACTGCTTGGGTTTTGTTTCCATTACTTTTCCTCTCTGCAGAACAGATCTGTGTTTCCACTCCAAGAACACAGAACAGCCCTTTCCTAGGAACTAGCCTGGGAAAACCTTGCTAACAGCTTCCTGAAGTTGCACTGACCTCTGTGCATCTCCTACAGGTTTTGCTTTATCAATTTTAAGAGAGTAAGACACCATTCAGGTTTTCATTTTTCTGTTACTGCTTCCATGGACATTGACCCCAACACATGTAAACATCACACTTTACCATCTCTTGTACTTCTCCTTTCACTCCTTGTCTTTTCCTCCTTCATCCTAAAGGAGCTTAAAAAGGCTCTGGAAACTTCAAAACTCCCACCACCACCACCCTACCCTACCTGCACGCTCCTTCACGGCATCTTTCACACCTAAGTCCCCAGGGAACCTAAGCGGGCAGCATAACACTGGAGGTGCTACATGGCATATTCATGGGTTTCTCAGGATTGAACTGAAAAACATCCTCAGTAAGCACCCATTCTCCATCTCTTTTGAGAGCTGGAAAGGCATTGTGGAGGACTATGCTCAAGTTAAATAGAGATCCCTTCCTCCATCTGGAGGCTCTACAAAGGTGTTTAAACAAAGGCTGTGTTTGGAAACTTGTACCAACATCGCTGCATCAGCATCTGTCTATGCAAAGTCTGGTCACGTCCCTCTGAAAATCTGTTTTCTGCCTCTTGTTCATTTCCCTTTTTTAAAATAAATTCTTCTATGTAAGCGTGACTGATCATTATTATGGTCTGGCTAGTACAAGGAAGGAAACTGATTAAATAAATTTTACCATGCAGAGGCCAAAACACAGAATTTTAAAGCTGTTTTCAAAGTACTCCTTACTCTGGCAGCGCCTTTGCTGCCCTGTTGAACAGGTTGTTCACAGTCACGAGGGCATCTTCCTCAAACATGGGGTCAAATATGGACCATGAGTCATTTCAGGTCCTCTTGGAGTAAACCTGAATATCAGGCTTTTCAGGCTACCTCAGTGAGCAAGTAAATGAAATTTTGCCAAAAGCTGTCATCTGCAGTTCCCCCATCCTGGGGCACACTACAAATATTTTTGCAGGTATCTGGGCAGTCTTACAATGCAAAATGCAGAGAAAGAAGGAGGAAAAAAGGAAGAACGGAAGAAATCAGACTGGCTCTGTAGTGAAATCTATTGATTGGGAGCTCATGAAACTGCAACACAGAGAGTCAGACACCACTGAGAGTTCCTGTGATTATTTCACTTTCCTGTGGCGGGTGGCAGAAGCCACCACAGAGGGGAATCCACTTCTCTGAGCAAGCAACAGTGGTTATCACCCCACCCCTCCGGGCACACACACACACACAGACAGAGGGAAGGGACCTCTCAGTGCATCTTCATCCCAATGCCTGTTATCCCAGAAATACTGATGGGGATTTGATGGATCTGCAAGCCAACAGCAGAAGAGGAGGAGGTATTGCAAGAGAGCCACATTTCTGTGACCATGCAGGTGACCCACTGGAGCAGCTCTTTAAGGATACATAGCAGTATTTTAAGCCCAGGGGCCAGTACTGAGGGAAAGGACAGCAATCAACTGCGTAATTGGGTTTGTTATACTGAGGCAACAGAGGAGAAGATGGTATATCCCTTCCCCTGCTCATGCAGGCTTGTCACAATGCCATGAGCCTGGCTCAGTTCCCAGCTCTGTGGGCCAGAGGTAAGAACTTAAGGAAGGGGTACAATTATTTATCTGATGATTATGTTCTTCCCTGGGGTGGCCTCTCCTTCAATTTTTGTCCTTTGCACCAATGGCTTGAAAAAATTAGCAACTCCCATATATGTTTTGTACAATAAATGCCAAAGGAATAAAGGAAAGAGAAAATATTACCTGTTGGGGATTTCCACTGAGAGGCTGTGGTTAGGCTAAAGCTCCATGACACAATGGAGAGTAGAAAGGATCAACATCAAAGAAAGACTAACCTTCCAGCACGCTATCTACCAATTTAATAATAAGCAGAGCTTCTGATTCCACATAACAAGAAGTGGCTACTTCTCCGGTCTCTGTAGGAGGGAGAGAGGCAAATATAACATTTCCCATAAGGAGTCCTTGGAGGCCTTTTCCTCTTTTCCTTTTCTTCCCCCAGGTTTTACATTTTAAGACTCTCTGAGAACATAGTTTGATGGTCTTAACTGAGTGCAGCTTTCCCCACAGTCGTGTTCATATGTATGCTTCATCAACTGTAAATATGTAAAGATTGTCACCACTCTAAAACTTCTAAATTTTATTTTATTAAAAGATGCCTTTTCCCCATCACTAATACTATCCTGGGCTAGTCTACATATAGAAGTAAGAATTCCTAATAATTCAGTGCTAAACAATCAAAGAAACACTATAAAAAGAGATTGTGGAGAGGCCTCTTACCCTTTTCTCTCTACCAGAGATTACTGAACTGTGGAAACACTAATTCAGGTCAAAGCAAAGACACATGAAGATAGATTTTAATTGTGCTGGGTATAAGCTGAAGTATAGTTTAAACACATAGTTTAAAGTTGTTTCATTTCCTCAGTTTCAGTAAATATAAGATCTGTATAGCCCATAATTACATAGGCAAGTTTTGATGACTGCTTTCCTCCTTTGCAAAAAAGTTTTTCTCAGTTTTGTTCTTAAAGAGACTCTCCCAGAAGCTGATTTTCCATGCCAATGGACATAAATTAAACAGACTAACCAAACATCCTCAGAGACAGAGCAGGCTTGGCCTAGGTTTATTTTTGTGAACATGTCTCATCATTCCTGGATTTCTGAAGTTTACTGCATTTATCCAGCTCATGTGTCTTGCAAATGATGCAAATTAGAAATGAGTCATACTGGCAGAGCTAGAGAAAAACAATTAAGTGATAAATCAGAACTATGATAACGAGGTTGCAGGTCGGTAACTCCTGTGCAGACTTCAGCCACGCTGCCAAACAGTAGGTCCAAGTCAAAAGTGCAAATGGTTCAGAAGAAAACTTACTATTGTAGGATTGAATATTGTTATATTTATTTAATATGAAGCTCTTAAACATATCATCTGAATAAAGGAGTCATTATTTTTCTATATTGCCAGAAACTGGCAGAATAAAAGAAGAGAAATATTACTTCATGCCCATTCTGCTGTCAGTAGTTCAAGCGTGTTTTTTGTCAGATGTCACATAGCCACCATTACAGGCGTGTGTTTGAGCTGCCCCTGCCTGGCAATGATTAATGGGCTGTGCTGATTCTCCCTCAAGCCCACAGCATGATCTTAAACACTTTTCAACCACAGGAAAATGCATTGACCCAACAATCCCAGATAACACAGTGACTTTGACCCTCCATTCCAGTAACATTATTGTCAAATACTCCTTGAATCATATTGAGAATTTTCTTCCATCACATTTCACAGAATCACAGAATGGGTCAGGTTGGAAAGGACCACATGGGGTCATGTGGTTCAACTTCCCTGCTCAAGAAGGGCCATCCCAGAGTGCATGGCACAGGATTGTATCCAGAGGGTTTTTGAATATCTACAGTGAGGGAGACTCCACAGCCTCTGGGAAATTTGTTCCAATGTGCAGTCACCAACAGGGTAAAATTATTCTTCATGTTCAGGTGGAACTTCCTGTGCATCAGTTTATGCCCATTGCCTCGTGTCCCATTGCTGGGCACCACTGAGCACAGCCTGGTCCATCCTCTGAGACCTTCTGGCGGACACTGACAGACACTGATGAGG
>VYZT01031320.1:0-29622 GCA_013400735.1 Pomatostomus ruficeps
CCTTCTACTAAAACTACAACACTTAGAAATGACATTCCTTTGATATATTCCAAATATATATGCCCAATGTAATAAGTACTTTAAAAAATTCCTGCCTCAGACTACAAGGATAGACTAAATTATTTACAAATACCTTCTAGGAAGTTATTGTCACAGTACTCTGGCAATGGTAGAATCAAAATTGAAAACAATAAGAACTTTAATTTAAGCATAATAATTCTTTAATGTCAATTATCTGGTGTAAAATTTTGTTTGCTTTTATTTAGGTAAGATAAATTCTTAATGCTTAAGTTAAGCAGACTAAGAAAGACTGTTGTCTTCAGCCAGTAAAAGTTCCTTATAATGGAATATTACTATAGGCCAACCGGTTGCAGACATGCAGTTTAAAATGCTTGACACTAAAGATACATGATGTACATACCAACCTCTTAAGTGATGATCAACTTAATATTGTACCAAATCTGGATTCTGATCAGTTGGCCTCTTCTTCCTCTTGTTTATAAGGCCATAGGCTGGCCACAAGTTCTCTTGCCTGAGATTTCACAGACAGTGAGTGATGCTTGAGGTGATGGATGACCCCAGACATGCATCCTGACCAGCTCTCAGTTCCTCAATAAAGGTAGATGCTCCTTTCCTTCCCTCCTTCTCTTTTCACTCTGAACCTATATTTCCATGCAAAGAACATCTGGCTATATGGCTCTCTAGGGAGGTGCTGCTGGGGGGATGAGCTGGAGGGGCAAAGTACTTGTCAATACAGTACACATCAGAAGGCGATTTGGAAAGGAGTCTCAGATACCAACAGAACTGACAGTGGAATGCGGCTGGTTCTCTGTGTTCAAAATCTTATACTTAGATTTTAAACAGGATTGTTAACTGCTGCATTTTTATGGTATATTGAGAGAGTAAAAAAAAAAAAACTTCTTAAAAAATACAGTGAGAGCTCATCACTAGGACATACCCAAACCTATGACACTCAAAGCCAAGACCTTATCCTTTAGATACTGAATGGGGCAGATTGTTACCTATCTGCTACAAAATTTCAGAATTACAAAGTCCGTATAGTTAAGACTGGAGCACTAGCGGTGCTGCATATGGAGAATATCCGTAACAGCAGTGATGTGAACCCAAGTTTCATGAAAAAAGAACCAATTCTTATTTGTCCGGCAAATACAGACACAATTCCTAAAATACCCAGCTGTGGGTTTAATCATCTGGAAAGAATTCAAAGCACCCCACAAAGAATGCAATTAGTCTGCAAATAGGGTACGTCTAACCACTTCTGCCTGGCTGGTCTTCTCCATTTCCTAAGTACCCACCTCCACAGGGTGCCCACATCACGTTGGCAGCTACAGGTGAAAGTTATGTCTACTCTTCAGTACTGGTCCAGTGACTATTTTGAATAAATGAGATTCACCAAAAATGAAATGGTTTTCACACTGGCCTGCTATTTCTTTATTTCTACCTGTTAATTCAACTGAAGATGTCAAACCACTCTGAATGGGAAGTCTGGAAAGATCCTCAAATAAACCTTTCCAGTGCAATCATTATGTCCTGCTGATAACAAGTTAATGCAAATGTCAGATTATGAAGCACAGATGCAATCCAGAATTACAGAACAAGTAAAATGATTTATTAATTTTTTTAAAAAAAAATATTTCGCCAGCATAATTTTTCCCCCTCCATAGCAGAAAAAGTTGCTAGTCCCATGTTATGAAATTACAAGAATGTTGTGCTATGTAGGTAAACTTCTCTGGAAGGGTATTCTCTGTTTTATTAGAAACCACAGAAAGCTCCTGTGTCACTTCACTGGTAGACACATGCTATCAAAAAATTCAGTCATACATTCACTCATGCACAGTCCATATGAATATCTAGAAGGCTAATATATGCATATAGCCAATCAGAAGAAAAGTATCAGCATTGCTCCATGTTTATCTTCAGGTGTTTTATTGGCAGATTTTCATTAAAGTCTTCAACTAACAAGCATAGGCAAAGTTAGATGACTCTTTAGTACACTGTTTTCCTCCTGCACAAAAGTAAGAAAATAATCAGGATCCAAGCACACAATGTAGCAAGAAAATGAGATGTTTAAATTAATCAGAATGTATTAACCCAAATGGGTAATAATGAGCATTACAAGTAAGTACTGACATTTCTCATCCTTCTTTTAAGAACTATTCAATGTCCAGACTAAATGTAAATAAATTTCATTCTCCTACAGGTGTGATTTGAATGTTAAATTTATACCTATAGATGGTGAAAGAGATGCTCCATTTATACTTTTATTTGACAAGCAAGTCATTGACTAAAAATTGATTCTCATTTTTCACATAGCACCACTGGCGTCTAAGTAGAGTGTTTGCCTAAAGAGATACCTTATTCCCATCTTTCAATAGCCTTGCACTTGTGATGATAATTGACGAAAAAAATGAATCAAGCTATATGTCTACCCTAAGTTTTACATTTACACACACACACAAAAATAGCTGTGTCTGTATCTACAGCTACACATGCACACGTACACACACCCTACTCCCACTCACCTGTCCAAAACATGGCCCATATCAAGTTACAGTCACCCCAAAAGAACAGCCAACAAATGTTTAACAAGCTGGGCACAGCCCTATCTTGAACTCAGTTTAAAAAACTTTTTAATACAGTCACATTCCCATAGCAAAGCCAGACGAGCACAAAGATATGCATATTAAGAAAATATCCAAGCTGAAAACTCCATCCGAGTATAGTTTTAATACAACATGAAGATAATTTTGTCTCAGGAATGGTATATTTGGTCTAAAGGATCTCTTTTTTTTTTTTTTTTTAATGACTACCAGTCTTCATAAAACTATAAGGAAATACAAAGTGTTTGTCTCTTTCAGGTCTCAGAGAATAGTAGCTGATACACATTTTTTTCACAATCACCTTAGCTTTAATTTAGATAAGCCACAAAACAGTTCCTAGTCCTTTCAGAATCCATTTTGAAAAATACAAAATATTTAAGGGCATAAGATAGGGAAAATTAACTGAAAACTTCTCCATACTGCCCTAACAGTTGCTTACAGAAATCCTATTCATCATCTCATCCTCAGGATTTTTCTTTTACATGTGATATATTTAATTCATTACATAGCTGAAATCTACACTAGATTACCTTTGATCCAGGCAGGTCTGGACAGCCTTTTTTCTCTAAGGTGCATTTGCTATTAGGGGACAGAAATAAACTCTTTTGAGCAGTTTAGATAACACAGTTAATATATGTGAATTATTCTTAGGGATGATATCTGTTATTTAGATTTCATAAATTATTTTTCTTAAAACATAATTTAGTTTGCAAAGAATGAACCAGCCAGAAAATGAAAGCCAGATGATCACTCTGGATTCAAGAAGACATTAATTATAAAATAATTTGAAGGTATTGACTATTCTTGTTACTAAGGCTGTTAATTAACTGTAAATATTCTGCTTGATTTAAAATTTTTTTAAGTGCAGGATATGTAAATATTTTCAGGGCTTCATAAGTGCCTCTCTACCAGTTTATTCTAACATAAATTACAAATTATTACAACAGAAACATTGTGTATGCACAAGGACTTATTATCTTCCCATCCAAGCAATTAAATAGCAACATAAACATATACAGCAGTATATAAAACAAAACAGGCAACTATTTCTTCTGGAGTATTATGCTTACTCATATACTCCTTCTTTTATCAGCGTGATAAAATCCAGTTTCTCAAAATGGTGTTTTCCTGTTTATTTTTTTAAAATATTTACAATTTACCCAATGTCAAAGAATTATCACACTGAAAATAAAATAAAGATGAGTATGCAATCAAACCTTTTAAATACTTGACAAATTTGTAATTTGAGATTTTTGTTTTTGTATTAACTTATACCTATTCCTTAAAATAAGGATGGGGGATCAATTAAATCTGTGCACAAGAACCTCTCAGCAATATTAGGTCTTCCATAATGAAGTGGCAGAGGCTCACATTTTTTTCTTTAGGCCACTTTACTGTCAACTGTACAAAATAAATAGGTTCTATCTTAAAGATGCATCTTATGTCTATACATACATTTCTCTGGGAACTGGTACTTCACATTGGTTTTGTCTTACCTCAAGGTAAAACCTTTCCCCTCTATTACTGGAGAGCATTTATTTTATTATTTTGGCCTTTTTCAAGACAGATAAAAAATTATATGCCATGATCCAAAAGTACCCAAAACAAAACAAAAAAAAACCACATAAAGTTCCTTTTTACTTCATTCAAAATTCAAAAATTTCTAAGAATTACTACTCACTCTTTCCAAACCTAGTGAAGATGTCAGATTGCTTACCCAGCTGCACATTTCTCAAACACAGCAGTGGAAAGCACCTCAAGCAATCAAGAAATCACTGACTACCAAAACCACCTTTGTCTTTTTGAACAATGTGACCATTAAGTGTGCCAATTTAGCAGCCTTTCCTGCAGCTTGTGGAAGGCAATGGGTATCTTTCCTATGGGATGATGTCCACAAGAGCTGCAGAAATAGATCTTATTACAACACACCACTGAGAACTTTTGTCCCACATTTCAAACTGAAGAAAGACCCAGTACTTGAGGACCCAGTACTTGAGGCAGGGGGAGAAGTTCTTCGTGGATACATTAACAGTGTCAGGAAACTCTGGGAAAGCTGAAGACAACATAAAAACACTCTGAAGCTCTGTAACCCAACAAAGTTTTTTATATAATTATAAGCTAAACCAATTTAGACTCTGATAAAACTCCAGCAAATATATATCCTCTCGTACCTCTCCAGATCACATAATTCCATTCAATAGAGTCCAATTTGTGGTACAGAGATGCTGTACACAGCCAGACCCACTCTTTAACCTTACTGCAGACCATTATTTTCTACTGTGTGATTGATTACTTTTACACTAAATCATCATTCTTTTTTGCTAGAAAGAATTGAGGAGGAAAATAATATGCGTTGTGGAAACAGAACAGAACTGTGACTTTGGAAAATGTGCAAACACATCTCTCAGTGGGATTTTGTCACCATGATCACAGCAGTATGCTGTAAATAGCTTCTCTTTAGCTGAGTTGCTCAGGCTTCAGAATGACATTATTAGTATTAAATGGAACCTTTGGAAACTAGCAATTTATGTTATAAATTCTCTGTTGTTTTCTTGAGGCTTTAAATGGAAAAGTGCAACTTGTTTTAGAGTTTCTGTAAATAGGAAAAGTTTCACTGAGACTTTCAAATTACAGTCTTCCAAAGTCAAACAGAAGAGCTTGTGGCAGGCACAGTTTGAAGTCTTAACTGTTAATGGCAAGATATGTTTTTACATTCACTCAGAATGTAAGATTTCAGAAGTTTTAGAAAGGCTGTGAGGTGGAAAAGTTCAGTGTGTACGCATAGGTGATGAAGATTCATTTGGAGACATGAACATACCTGGGGCTGGCAAAAAAATTTATGTGATAAAGATGGTACATTAGGTCAGAGGTAGCTAAAAGTGAATTTCACATTCTTCAGGGACATTCTCCTTTTAGTCAATAAAGGGCAAATGGCCATCCTCTTGTTCCATTTCTCTCTGCAAGCTTCAGTGAAGCTGACCATAAGGTAAGGTTGTACTACATGACAACGACAACCAAGTTCCTGGGAAACTGCTTAAAAGACCTCTTATTTGTGATCTCCCTCGTATGCAACTACTTTTTCATCCTTTTCAAAAATTAGAGGCTGCTTGCAGAAGTACTGTCACAGAAGTCTTAAGTAGTAATAACAGGCAAGTAACACTCTCCTACCTACTCAATACACCTACTATGGTCCACCAAACTGGTCCAAGTGCTTTGAGGAAAATCTGATCACTGGTGAAGAATAAGAGTCCAAAATTTGAAACAAAAATTAATCCTCTCCCTCCTCCTCCTCCTCCAAAAAAAACCCCCAAGCCATCCCATAGGAAAACTTCCTTGAATTAAAAGACAAATGGTACTAAGGCCTTAGTTCAATTGTACCACTGAGTTTTTTGCTAGAGCTTAGTTTTCGTATATTAAAGTGATTTTTGCTTCCTTTCAACTAAGAGACTTTTCCCATTTATAAAAATCCTATCTGTTATTCACCTCATTATCCTCCCATGGTACACTTAATTATTGCAGTAAACCTGGAGATATTGGGAGTATTAGAGTACCTAGGAAAGTCCCTAATAAATATGTAAAGCTACAAAATCATTAAATATGAAGCTTGACCAGGCTACCTAAATAAATGTAAATTCTATAGTGTATAGTAACAAACTCAAGTTCTTTGCTGTCATCTTTAGGTTTGGACCTCCACACTGAGATTCAGAACAAATGAAATTTCCTAAAGCACCAGATAAGAACAGAAATCAATTACGTCACCTTTTAAAAAAAATAATTCTCTTTGGAGAGCTGCAGTCTTTGCATACAATGCCAAATAAAGTTTTCGAGAGCATCAGCATGCTCCAGAGTATCAGGGAATTACGGACAATGGGGTGTCATCTTTTGCTGACATAAAGAAACATAATATGCATGTATTATAAAGAAAAAGCTTCAAGCAGAAAAATCCTCCTCCACTGCATGCATTTCTCCTTCTAGAGAGAAGACAGGAGAATAAAAAATATATGATCTGACACACAGCATGGTATGTGATGTACCATGATGCCACAAAAGAAAAATGAAAATTAGAAAGGTTGAAGATAACCAGATTTTCTGGGCTGGTTGGTTTGGTTCCACCCTCACTCCAACCCATTTTCAGCTGTATTTCTACTTTTCAGCTAAAAATGAAAAGGGTATTTGCATATATAGGAATTCACCTAGTTACTCTAACTATGGATATTACTTACCATACTTGTCCTGGATATGTTCTTAGCTACTCAACAAAAATAAACTTTTGCTCAAGCTGCAATGATGTTGTGCTTGCTACAACATAAGAGATGGAAAGGCAAGAACGTGAGTAAACCAACAACCGTAATTTTAGTGGAAGTTGAAGAGGAACAAAAGATGAACTGAGAAAGTTATGTGCCTTCAAGAATTAGAAGGAAGGCTCAGAAACTACGTATAAGATCCATAACTTATAAACCTCACTTCAAAAAGAAATTTATTGTAATTAGGGTTTGGGATTTTTCTATAGTAAAAGATGTTCATAAAAGTTTTATGAAATCCAACCAGAAAATTCACAGATACAAGGTAAACCAAGGCAATATGAAGACTTCACTGCCATCTCATGAAAAGACAAATTCCACTGTTTCCAACAGGTCTGCTTTGTTTGAGAATTGCTTAGTAAAACCACCACTACTAGTCTGTGATCATATATTAGCAAACAAATGAGCACTTCTGCCTATGCTGAAAAACAATCTCTGAGCTGGAACAAAGGTCAAGGGAACAGCAGATGCAAATAGAAGAAAAGGTCATTACCAGGCTAATAACATGAAAGGTAGGTATGGAGTACAGCATAAACAAACAAAAGTTATAAAAGTGAATGATCTTCTCTGCCAAAATAACTTCTGTGGAGACAAGGTCTATCTAGTTTGGGGGGATTTGTGAGGCTAGGCTGCAGTAAGAACGCTACAGCTGTCAGTTACTGTACAGATGAAGTACAAGATGATGAACAATGAAGGATGATTTGCTGCATTCTGCACTTGGATATCTTGCTGACACATAAAATCTCCGCTGCTATCATGTATACCAACCCATCACAGAAGGGCTACAGTCACAAGAAAAGATATATACACCCAGTCATTATATAGGGCTATTTGCACAAGATTCTACACTTTTCAGATCTTAACATCTCTATATTTAAAACATCACAGGCATCAAAGGAAAGGACAAGAAAATAAAGTTTTAAGGCCTAAGAGTTCACAGAGTCTTTTGTTTGCCTCTCCTTCAGGCACAGAAATAGAAAGATCTTGTAGAGGATCTGGTCAAATGAGTTATAAAGAAGTAAACAAAGATTTCAAAATCAGATGGTGAGGAATTACATCCTAGGCATTAAGGAGAAAAGGATTAAGAGTTTAGGCCACACAGTACTGATTAATGTATGGTTCAGATTGTCTGTCTGCATGCAATGCAGAAGGTCCTGATCTATGAGAACTGGATTTGAGTTGAATGGGTGAATGTAAAATTAATTTGTTATTTAATAAGTAACTTCAATTGACACAATAATTCAGACCTATATCATATGGAAAGGCCAGTCACAAACAGATCAACGCCATTTAACACATCTTTACTTTCATTTCTACCTCTTCTGATCTGACTGCATTTTGAAAGGAAGGACAAAAACTGGCACCGAAATTAAGCCCATTTTTTTCTCTGGGTTTTTTAGAAACTTATGAGTCCTCAACAGCATGCTCTTTTCATGTTCTGGTTCTTTCTAAAGCCAATTAGGGTCACCAGTCCTATTCTTCTCATATTTCTCCTCCAGACCAAAACACTATCTAGATGAACTGCCATATCTCCAGAGACATCATAAAATTGATGCATTTTTTCAGGGAAATATCTAGGATGAAAATCACAGACCAAACATCACCCCCACAAGAACCCTATCATATAATCATACTATCATTACCTTAGAAAAGACCTTTAAGGTCATGATGTCCAACCACAACCTAACACTGCCAAATCCACTACTAACCCATGTCCCTAAGTGCCATATCCACACGCGCTTTAAATGCCTCCAGGGACTGTGACTCAACCACCCTGGGATGAATCACTGTTTTCCTTGGGCAGCCTGTTCTAATGCTTGACAACCCTTTCAGTGAAGAAATTTTTCCTAATATCTGATCTTAACCTCCGCTGGAACAACTTGAGAACATTTTCTTTTGTCCTGTCTCTTGTTAACTGGGAGAAGAGACTGACCACCACCTCACTACAGCCTCCTTTCAGGTGGTTGTAGTGAGTGACAAGGTCACCCCGAACCTCCCTTTCTCCAGGATGAACATGCCCAACTCCCTCAGCCATCCTCATCAGACTTTTGTTCCAGACCCTTCACCAGCTCCGCTGAGCTTCTCTGGACATGCTCCAGTGCCTCAATGTCTTTCCTGAACTAAGAAGCCCAAACTTTGACACAGGATTGAAGGTGTGGCCTCACCAGTACCAAGTACAGGAGAATGATCACTGCTCTGGTCCTGCTGGCTACACTAAACTTTCTGATAAAGGCCAGGATGCCATCGGCCTTCTTGGCCAATTGAGTACATGTTGGCTCATGTTCAGTTGGTTGTTGACCAACCAGTCTCCTGAGAAGGCCAAAGTCTGCCCTCTGAAAGTCCAAGGTGGTACTTCTGCTGACCCCTCTCCTCACTCCTCCAAGAAAGTTTTAGATTTTTGTGATCTCTGTGCCAAGACAGTCTCCAACCACCACATCACCTACCAGTCCTTCTCTGTTCACAGGTCCAGCAGGGTGGAGAATGGACAGGGAATCCTCTGTATCACACATCCTGTCTGTCTGTCGTTTTGACCACAGGAAGGGCAGGGTGTGATTCCAGGTGGCCTACCTCTCTCTGGCTCTCCCTGATAATCCTCATCCTGCTCAACCCCTGATGCAGTTCTGGCACTAAGTGGAGGAGTTCCACAATGTGGGCACACCTCCCACAGGGGTGCTGACCACTGCTGGCTGGTCCTGGAGTCTCACAGAGTAGGGCCCAGCCCACAGCTGGCACTGGGGCAGCAGCATGTTCCCAGCAGGAGCTCAGCCTGGGCAGCTCCATCAGTTATGGCAGGTGCAGAGCTTAGAAGAGGCCATGCCTTTCATCCAGGTGGGTACCACTGCTTCCTGGTCAAGCTCGCAGAGTTTCACCACCTTTCCTGTGCCCTTGCATTCAAACTGCCACGCCATGGCTATGTTCGCCCTGAGTGTTGCTGTATCTTAAGGGCTTCCTTCATATGTCTGGAGGACTTGGCCAACATTGCTTCTGGCCCTTCCCAGGTCCCACCAACCACTGCGGCAAAAGCTGCGAGCTCCTGAGGTTCTCTCAGCTCCTGGAAGCACTGTTGTCCAGCTGGGATGGACAGCTAGCCAGCTCACTGGGCATCAACAAATATATTTAGTTTATCTGAACAGTCAGCATGAATGGGATTGTACCTGACTTTACCTAATTGCTGATGTTACTGATTTTTTTTGGCACTAGTACCTGTGCTTCAGGCACCACATTGTTTTATGCACCTGTTTCAGAAGCACAACTAAGAAACCTCCCAAGTTGCTTATAAGCTCTTATCATCTCCTGTAAAGTTTACATTTCTTCTGAGGTGAATTCTCCTGAACTAGTACTCCTGCTTGCCCATGCTGTGCACATTCTGCTATCAGTTACAAGCTCTCAGGAAGTCACACAACCCACTAAAGCTCCTGCAGCTTCTTCCAAATGCCTCAGCTTTCAAACACATTACCTTGGTTTGCACTTGCTACAGCATGTACACCATATATGACTGTTTTCTTTATTTTTATCTTGTTAGGCTCTGACTTTGAGCTCAATATCTTTTTCCAAATCAGGTCTCCATTTCAATATTCCTTTGTGCCCTGAGTTTTGCCAGAGATTGGCATCAAAGATAGCTAGTGGAAGCTACCTGAACATAAAGTGCTCTGGGTCCAGGGAGTTAGGTGAGATTAACTATGGTCATGAGAAACAACAAACATAAGAACTGAAGAAAAAAATTCCTTAGGGATTTAGAGAAAGATCAGAAGAATGTTGCACATGCAAGAAGAAATGGTGAATACTATTTTTAAGGTATTTAATCAGAGATCTAGAAGAATATGATTTGCAGAGGATAGCAATGGCAAATAGCCTCAGGAATCTGGAGAGAATTAAGCACCCAAAGAAAAGGCAACCCATTCAAGAAAGTCTTTGACTGCCTCTTTACATCTGAGCAATGTCCACTGTTGTCCAGCATGAATATTACAGAATTCCATATCATTTTGTTACAGTCATATTTTAATATAAAAACAACTTTATTTTATCCTAGTATTTAACAATTATGGTTTCCTTGTAACATTTTAACAGTAACCAAGCAACTTAGCTATTAAAGCACAACTTAGAGTGTTTGCTTTTTTAGTGATATTTGGCCCAGTGCCAGTGCAAATACATAGAGAACTGAGCAGATTAGAGAAGGTATATCAAACGCCATATTTACTTCTAGGATTACTCTCCGAACATAGCAGTCACAGTGGGTAAATGCAGATTTAACCTCTGAACTATTAAAGGTAAACAGTCCAAGGAACTAGAGATTGCCAAAATAGCATCCAGCATTAACAGCTCGTCTCGTACAATGCAAATGTAACACTGAGCTTCCATCTACAGTGCATTTAGGACTTCTTCAGTGCACAATAAAACTGTACTATCTGGACCAGTAATTTTACATGTGTGCTCCTTAGATTTTTGACCACATGTTCATGTTTTCTTCACCGAGCTTTCCCTGTAGCACATAAAATGACCTTTCAAGGATCTTTCTATCTCCTGCTGAAACACTCATACAGAAAAGCTTTTCAAAATCTACCTTTACCTATGCCTACTTCCAAAAAAGTTGAGCACTTTTTGGCATTCATTCATAGTGGAATTCCAACACCTGCAGATGTGTGCGCACTTCTGAGACAGCTCAGACCATTTATTAGGTAATAATCACAGAATCACAGTATCACAGCATTTTTACTCTTGGAAGGCACCTCTGGAGACCATCTGGTCCAAGCCCCATGCCAAGGCAGGGTCACCCAGAGCAGGTTACACAGGAACTCGTCCAGGTGTCCCCAGAGAGTGAGACTCCACAACCTGCCTGGGCAGCCAGTACCAGTGCTCTGCTACCCCTACCCTAAACATAAAGAAGTTCTTCCTCATGTTGAGGTGAAACTTCTTGTGTTTTAGTTTATGGCCATTGTTCCTCATCCTGTTGCTGGGCACCAAAAAGGATCTGGCACCATCTCCTTGGCATCTGCCTTTATATACATTAATGAAATCCCCTCTC
This sequence comes from Pomatostomus ruficeps, assembly GCA_013400735.1. Lineage (NCBI taxonomy): Eukaryota > Metazoa > Chordata > Aves > Passeriformes > Timaliidae > Pomatostomus > Pomatostomus ruficeps. The sequence goes on from VYZT01031320.1 coordinate 11,946, forward strand.
ACAGTTTTCCAGACTGATCAGACCCAGTTCACAGTCTCTCCTCATAAGAGAGATGCTCCTGTCCCCACATCATCCTTTCGTCCCTCCACTGGACCCTCTCCAGTAGCTCCTTGTACTGAGGAGCCCAGAACTGGACACAATAGGACTCAGTAGAGGGAGAGGATCACCTCCCTTAACCTACTGGCCACACTCTTCCCAATGCACCCCAGGATAGCATTGGCCCTCCTGACCACAATTCTTCAAAAAAGGGACTTGTGCACTAAAGCAGCTTTCTCATGCATGACTGTCTCAGGCTAGCTCCCCTTCAGATGCCTTAAGCATCTTGAGGCTCACTCTGCTAGACGGCCACATAACCATTATGCGTCAAAACACTTTCATACAACTTTTGCAGCAGGTCTGTAGATGGGAAAGCTAAAGCTGAAAGCTAAAGCTGAAAGCTAAAAAAAATTTAGGTTTTTTTTGTCTTTATAACAATTAAAGTTTGTGAAACTCTGAGATACAACTGCAGAGAGGCCAGACTCTTGTAACACTGGAGAGTAATTGCACAGAATGACTGCCAGTCATGAGTAAATTGTTCATTAGATATTCTTCTATAAACTGAATGACATAAATCATTTGGGACTTAAATACTGTCTGGGCTATGTTTGAAATGTAGTTGAGATAACAAAGACTATTAAATATTCAAAATAACAATAACTTAATTTTGTAGAAACAGAAGTGATTAAACTGAAGAAACTGTGAATTTTGTTTTGGCCCAAAATGTGGATTTTTTTTTTTTTTAATAAATCACAGTGTAAGTTTGCAGAGTTTTAAAAATCTCATTAAAACTGTTCTCAAATAAACAAGCATTCTCCTGCAGCACTGAAAATTCAAACATTCACATGTAGCATTGGACTAATTAAAATTTTCTTACCGGATATGAGAAGCTTAGGTCTTGTACTCTCATTCTACTGTATAACATCATTTAATAATCTCAGTCTGATTGTGAAACCAACTACAGAGTCTTTCATCTATTAAAACAAATTTAAAAATCAAACCACAAAACAGTGAGAAGAAAATTGGATTTTTGGAATCTCTAGTTTAAATAATCGAAAGCTATACTACTAAAGGCAGTGCAAACATTTTCCTCACAATACATTACATAATAATATTGAAACATGCAGATCTAATTTGTGAATGTTGTAGCTTTACACATGCACATGGAAGCTGCCTGAATTTGCTCAGATGCTTTGTTTGAACGTAATATTGCTGCTTCCATTTGGCTTATTTGTACTGTCTTTCCTAAGGCAAATCAGCCAGTACAAGAGATATTTCTCCATTCATCAGTACCTTTCTGCATGAATAGTTCCACTGATGAAGAGTACAAACTCTACTCCTAGATAAGGATTTTAAGACCTTTGTTTAAAGAGGAGAAACAAAAGGAAGTAGTGCATTTGTTTCTTACTTAAAAACAGAATATGAAACACAAAACCCCAAGTCATTACAGGCATGACCTAGATGCTTATATTTTTGAATGCTTAGAAAGATTTTTTCAGGCACCACACTCCTTCCTAACTGCTTAAGCACTCAAGTTTCCATAAAAGAGGCTTATGCACTAAATTATGTTTCCCATGCATGACTATCTCAGGCTAGATCCCCTTCAGATGCCTTAAGCATCTTGAAGCTTACTCTGTTAGATGGCCACATAGACATGATGTGTCAAAACTCTTATAAAACTTTTGCATCAGGTCTGTGAAACACAGGTGGGGAAAGCTACAGCTGAGAGATACAAAAGGTCTCTATGAAGCAAATTTTTGCTTCATAAAGTAGTTAAAGTTACATGAAAGTTTAAGATAAAATTGCAGAGGCTAGACCATTGTATCTTGTTCAAGTTTTTTTTCAGTATCTACCAACACAGTTTTATGAGGAAGATAAAGAACTGAAGTAAAACCAAAATGAGAATTTCTACTATTCCCAAATTGCTTTTGATGTACAAGATAGGTCTAAAATCTGAAGAAGTTTTAAAGAACATGATCACTTAGAGAAAAAAATAAAGATTCTTTTTTAAAGTAATCAGGATTTTATTTTCCGTGGGGGTCTTTCAGATGATGCTAGAATACAATGCTTTAGAGAATCTCTAACATTCATCTATGACCAGTCCCAGACTCTGCAAAATTTCTGCTACATGAAATGGAAAGTTTTGCACCATTTTATGACTCATGGACTCAGAGGTCCTTTTCAGTGATACAATCACTGAAAATCGTAACAACAAAACTCAGAGTTTACTTTGGGGATGAGGGAGCTCTATCTCCATTTCTTTTACAAGAGCATATTGAAGCTGTGATCTTTTCAGGCGTGTATATCACCTAGACAATGTACCCAAGAACATTGGTTGCCACAAGAATTACCAGCACTAGAGAAGCTTGAGCCAAATATTCCAGCATCCAGCATTTTAATCACCAAGAAACTTGCTGGCAAATGCTGCACCAGTAACACTAATTGGATAAAGTAGGTGCAGGGCTAATTAAGCTGTACTGATTCTTACTTCTTTACGTCCTAAATACATATTTTTACTAGATTCCATTCTACTTGGTAGGAGGCTGTTTAAGTTAATCACATAGGATAAGTTTAGCCATCTGCAGTGAAGCTCCAAAGGAGTATCAGGAAACCTTCAGCTCAGTTTTCATTAAGCTATGGCAGGAAATTTGGCCTGAAGCCAGTCTTCTGTTACAGCTTTAGATTTGGCCCACTGTCAACATCTGCAAACAAAACTTGCATGGCTTTTACAATACAGCATTTAATAATTTAGTATTGAATTAAGCTACGTATTACTTGACAGGTTTGGGCACATAAAATGAAAACTGAGGTTTTCAGAACAGCCAAAAAGACAACAGACAAAACCATGTATTATCTGTATATGACACAGTTCATTGTACTTTTCACATGTACAGCTACTAACAGAGAAAATAATTAAGAGGGAAGGGACATTCCAATCAAAATTATTCTACAGCCAGTGTTTATACAGACTATGTCCATGTGTGTAATACAAGATATTTTTGAGAAAGAGTAGAAGACTAAAAAAGAAATGCTATTCTAGGAAAGCTCTGGGATACTCAAATCAGCATAGAGAACTGCTCTCTCAGCTGTTTTATTAGGAATAGGACATAATGTAGATAAACGATTTTTGCTCTGAAATTTTTAAATATCTAAAGTCCCCAAGAAACATTGTTACTATTGACTACAATGGGGAAGAACTAATATCTCTGTAAAGTCAGCCTCATTATAGACCTGAAAAACATGTGTTCAACCTATCCCCATTTCCCTTAAGATGCCAGTCATCCTTTTCATTATGTTTGTGTCCACACCACTACAATCCAAAATGAAAATGTGTCAGTCTGTTTTTAATGACTAAGACCTCCCACAGATGCCAAAAATAAACATTATTTAAATACCATACATAGAGACAGGCAAAGAAATGTGTAAAATAACCCTATTCTGTATTTCCTTCCTTCCTTCCTTCCTTCCTTCCTTCCTTCCTTCCTTTCTTCCTTCCTTCCTTCCTTCCTTCCTTCCTTCCTTCCTTCCTTCCGTGTTCAGTAATGTACCCATTTTAACTTCATCCTTGTAAACTTTCTTTGCTATATGTGATACTGAGAACTGTTGCATGGAGAACTAGAAATGTAACATATTTAGTATTTCTTGTGCAAATAGGCTAGCACATATACTTTTGCTGTACCAATTAAGTACAGTAGCTTGTTAACACAAGATCGATGTCTTCACATATGAAACATTTCTCTAACCTATAACAAGGTTTGGACTTACAATTTCTTAACGAATGCACCTGGAGGTTCCTTTGAATGGTGAAAATAGAATGAACCTGCTTGTGAGAAAAGAATGCTGTGTATCTCTGTTATTGCTTCAGTCTAGAACTGTTACAGCAGCTGCATTTGTGGATGGCTTACAGCTTCATTAGAGTTCAAAACGGTATGATTAAAAGCCCAGCATTTAAGTTTTCACACAAGGCTGAGAATCATAAGGATTTAGGTCTGGTAGATTTAAAAAACAGAAAACTAATCTTCCAAAACAGTTTGTGTACTGTTCTGATCAATGTTTTTATAGATGAACATTTTAAGCAAGTAACCTGATATACAAATAATGCATAGATACAAGAATTGTTTGAGTTTAGTTGGTGATTTTTAAAAGTCTTTTCTCTGCTTATTTCAGCTGCATTCCTTCTCCCTTTCTTTTGTTAACCCCTCTCTTTAAAGAGTATGGTATTGCTTAATATTTAACAGAAAGTTTAACAACCATGATTTGGAAATATCTGAGACTAAATAGCTACTAAGGTTTGATATTTTTTCCCCTTTAAATTTAATTCAGTTATATGGAACAACCATGAAAATCAGTCCTATAGAAGAAAAAAAAATGAGCAACAAAAATAAGGAGAAAATATATCTTCTACCTATCTTCCACCAAATTTGTTATTTTGTATTCAGAAAACATTTAAAATTTATTTTTATATGCATGTTTTTAAGAAGTGCTCATTTAAGTTTTACCCAGATATATTTTTTCTCTTAACTCTGCAACACCTGTAAATATATCAAAATTAATGAAAATTTGAACTCATCAGTAGCTACTTCTTAGCATGTTTTTATTCCATAGATAGTAGTGCATTTTTCTCTACTGACCTACATTCAGATATTGAGATATTGTCTGGCTTTCAATTACAGATTGCACAGTTTAAAAAAAAAAAAAAAAAAAAGGTAGTGTATCCTCAAGGCTGAAGTGTCATTTTGGATTGAATTATCCATCTGGCATTTAATTTTCACTTCTGACACAAGTCACAGCTTTTGTCAGAAAGAATTTTTGTTTGGATGTTAGCTTTTTATACATTGTGAGAGAAAGCTGTCTGACGCATTCCCTTAACCCAACAACGTAGTCAGATGCATTCTCATTGTGAGATGACTCAAGAAACCAGCTATTTAGAATGTACAAAGATCACACCAGAGGTTTCAGGAGTCTTTTTTTTAAGCTCCTTTCGTCATTTCCACAGATTTCTTACCGCTGGATACATAGGAAGTTGCCATGTTAAATCACTATAATGTTCTTAAAAATTACTCTTACAAGACACTTCAGAATAAATGAAAACAAACCAAATTTGCAGTAGGTGGGTAGAAGAAGGTTCATTCTTGCTGCACATGCACATTACTTACAGATGTTCTCCAACAAAGGCAAGTATTTTGCAGTTTGCAGTGCATTTTGAAACAAGGGAGTATTTAAAAAAACTATTGAAGAGCAACACGGAAGAACATTAGCTGCTCTCTTCCACTGTTTAGTGAAGATTCTGCCTTAAGCATGTTTAAAAGAGAAAATTGAATCCCCAGAATAACAGGATACCCTACAGGATGCCTGAAGCCTGGGCACATTTAGTCTCTTACAGCGTATGTGGTGTTGTGGCACTCCAGGAAGCAGCCCAATAAACTATTGTCTTGTCAGCCCTGGGATGTCTTCAAGAGATAAAAGACCTTGGGCTTAGCTCCTCTACAGTGGAGTCAGTGCTGCAGAGACAGAGACTTTACAAGGGCCTGCAATGACCGGACAACAGGTAATGGTTTGAAAATGAGTGTAGATTTGGAATACATATAAGAAAGAAATTCTGTACTGTGACTGTGGTGAGACACTGGAACAAGTTTCCCAAAGAAGCTGTAAATGCCTGATCTCTGGAAGTGTTCAAAGCCAGGCTGGATGGGGCTTTAAGCAAATTGATGTCACTGTCCATGGCATGGGGTTGGAGCTGCATGAGCTTTAAAGATCCCTTTCATTCTGTAGTTCTGTGATTCTATACTTTAGACTGCACTAAGGAGTAATGTGGACTCCACCTTTAAATTTGACCTTTTTGTTTCTGCCTAGGGGTTCCACAACATCTACTGAATGGCTAAATGTAGAATGGGATTTAACATGGACTGGTGCTTGAATTTAAAATACAAAATATAAATACACTATAAAATATAAAGATATATAAAGAACAAATAGGTAGGCACTGTGACTTGTCTTTTGCCATACTGATGCCTAAAGGAAACTTACAGAACAAATGCCAAATTTAAATCCTAACCACTGAGTCTACTTTACTTTCAGTGAGGAGACCTAAACCACTTAATTTTCCCCTCTACCTTTTTAAGTTATTAAAAAGTTTTTGGCATCTTCAAGGGATAGAACTTCCTAATGCCAGTGGACCATCAACAATTTCATCAAATTTTCCGAATCTGAGAGCTGGAAAGCTCAAGCTGGCTGCAGCCCAGGGCAGCTAGTCCTGATACAATGCCTCAAAACAATCTTCAAGTTTTCACGATGGACTTGCTGATAGGCTTGCAAAAGCTTTCATGACAGGTTTTGCAAAAGCTCTCAGAAGTCTTGCTGATAGGCTTGCAAAAGCTTTCAAGATGGAAAACTCAGATAAATAATTTTTCCTGAAAGTTAGTTTACATTGTTTATGCAGAGCTGAGCTATTCTATTTCTATGCTGAATAAATAGATCTTTGTCAATTACTTTGACTTGAAATGCCTTCAGATTATTTAGGGGGTTTATAGGAATGATATTTTTTAGTATTTATTATTATAATAATCATTATCTTCGTTATCATCATTAGCAGTGCACTCTCCAGGAGATAGATGTGTTTAACTTCAGTCCTGTATATCTTTAAGGAATAATGTTTCAATCCTAAACCAAAACTCAGCAAGTCAATGAAAATAATGTAGTTCCCTCTGATAAATATATCTTAGATAGGAAATACTTCGTACAGCAAAGGCTACACATGAGGAAATGGAACACTAATTATTTCACAGTATGTGACTGACACTCTAAGTGAAGATTGAAATGATAATAGGTATATGTTACTGAGACTCTAAGGGAAAATTATAATAGATATAATAATCCATTTGTAGTGGTACTCAATAGCAGCTCATTAATAAGGCTGATACACTAATTCCAAAAAAACCCACTAACTACCCTACTAAAAAGAACCTGAACATGACTTAATACTACAAGGAAAATAAACTCAAAGATACATAAAATCTTCATCATGTCTGCCAGATCAGTTCAGATGGTTAGAATATGCTGATGGGAGACAGTATGAAGAATATGAAGCACTTTTCTCAGAGTCCTGTATAATGTCTGCACAAATATTTGCCATTAAAATGCTAAATGTTACATTAAAGAGTATATGGCACGCACAGCCCACTGGCTTTGTTAAAAGTAATGAAAACTGGGCAAGAAAACAGAAGCAATCTTAATATTTAAGAAAGAGTTAAAAAAAGAATGCATGCAGACATGCACATGAATCTCTACACAGGATTTTTTTATTTTATTTTATGAATTATGTGTGAGCTCAAGTGTAAGTATGGAGAACAACAGTCACTCTTCTCTCAGCAAGGGATCCATTGTTTTTTCTTACAAATAAAGGACAGGATTTATGCTAAATCAGTATTGATGGCCAACATTTTTTTTTTATTTTAAACAGCTTAACAAAACTAGAAGAATGCTGTTATGATTTTCAGAACCATTCCTCAGAAAGGCGAAAGTGTTGGAGCTGAGACTGCTTGCTTTAGCACAATGCAGTCTTTTACCAATGCTTTGTGATACAGCTTTTCATTATAAAGTTCCATACTTAGCCTTTGCAAGAAGAGTTTCTGAGGAATCGAAGACAAAGTCTAATGTAGGAAATCTTCCATAGCACCAGTGATGTTGCTAGCCTTCCTTATAAATAAAAGACTTTAAAATGTAATCCATTTCTTTTTTCCACTTACCTGCAAGGACTCAAAAAGACTGACTGGAAAAACAGAAAGAAAATTCAAAATATAGTGATTGAAATATGTTTTAAAAACGCATCCAAATCTTCAACTACAGGTTATATTGTTTCTTCAACTTCCCCCATCCCCCCCCCCAAAATCAAAGCCACGCAAACTAGTAAATTCTAGAATACATTTGGATTCTCACTGACATATGTATTGACAGTTAAACAATTAAAAAGTAACTAATCTAGGAGGTAAAAGGAAGAAGTAGTTAGATTTCAGGAATTCTCCACCAGCAAACCCCAACTTTTTGCCTATGTTTAATACAAGAAAGGAAAGTTGTTCTGGCAAAAACCCATGCTGAACAATAAATTCATACACTTTCAGCAGCAGACCATCTGATGATACATAATTAACCTTTCATTGATTACTTTAATTTAGACACTGCAGTTATTTTTGCAAAGACTGTCACAAGCAGAGAGTTGCAAAAGGTTTTTTTTTTTCTGTATAAGTTGCAATAATTCTATTTAAATCAAGCTTGGATTTATACTTTTTAACTTCTCCTTTATCCAATCCTGACTAGTTTGGTATTATTTTTATATTTCTTATGTTTGAATTTTTATTCATGCTCCAAGTTAATTTCTGACTTTATTATTACAACTTGCTTTGTTATGGTACCCTTGATTCTTGTTTGATCTTGCAGAATTTAAGAATCTGAGGCTCAAAGCAGACACTTGAATTTGGTCTCAGATACTATCTCAACACTTCTGCATCATGAAAGATTTCGACAGACTACCATAAAAATTGTACCAATAACTGTATAAATGAGTGCTACATAGTGCAATTTAAGTGTCCCCCTACATAGTAATGAGTAAGTACAACATTTGCAGTAAAAACTTCCCTAATATTAATTTTATAGATCTGAAACCAGTGGATTTATAATAAGTCTTTTTACAGATTGCTTTCTACATTTCAGCTATGGTTCTTCAACAAATACGGTCATTTCATCAGCAACTACACATCATTACCCAAACTAATTCAAAATGCTTGCCCTAACAGTATATGCTGCCAGACACATTTATTATGCCTGGCCTCACGGATGACACTCGTTCACTCACTTTCATCACCATTTCTGTCTTTTCTCTATTAACTTGCACAGTTTTATCAAACTTTTGAGAAGCACAGATTACTGCTTATCCTCTTGAAGTCACTAATCCTTTGCAGCACTTTCTGTTTTCATGAAATGACTTAAAACTGTTGTGCATATTCCTTTTTCTTCCTGGAAGCTGGAATATTCAGGTCAGCTTTCTAGGACTTTTTGAACAGCTAGTTCAAATAGCAGCAAAAGCTGCTCACTCTCAAAGGCTTGCATGCAAGTTCCTAACCACTGTATAATACACTGAATTCAGAGTCTCAGGGTTTTCTGTATAGTCTGTGTGTAGGGAGAATAAAATATTCAAGATTAAACGGTTATAGTGAACAGGATAGCATCAGACTGGTGACCTGTCACTTGTGGGGTTCTGCAGGGCTCATCCTTGGCCCAGTTGTTTTCAACATCTTCATTAACCATATGCATGCAGGGCTTGAAGGAAAACCAAAGACGTTTGCTGAAGATGCTAAATTGAGAAGAGCTGTCAACTCCCTCAAAGCCAGAGAGGCCCTGCAGAGAGACCTCAAAAAATTAAGGGCAATTGCAGGATTCTGGGATAGGGCAGCCCTGGTTTTCTGTATAGGCTGGAGAGCAAGATGCTGGAAAGCAGAGCTGCAGAAAGGGACCTGGGGGTCCTGGCTGGTGGAAAGTTGAATGTGAGTCAGCAGTGCCCTGGCAGCCAGAAGGGCCAGCCCTGCCCTGGGGGCATCAGGCACAGCATTGCCAGCCGGGCAAGGGAGGGGATTGTCCCACTCTGCTCTGCACTGAGGCAGCCTCACCTCAAGTCCTGGGGACAGTTTTGGGTCCACAGGATAAGAAAGACATTGAGCTGTTAGAGAGCATCCAAAGGTCACAAGGATGGTGAAGGGTTTGGAGGGGGAAGCCTTATGAGGAGCAGCTGAGGTCATTTTGTTTAGACTGGAGAAAAGGAGATTGAGGGAAGACACCATTGCAGTCTACAACTTCCTTGAGAAGGGAAGAGGAGGGGCAGGTACTGATCTCTTCACTCTCGTAACTATTGACAGAACTCGAAGAAATGGCATGAAGCTAGTCAGGGGAGGTTTAGGCTGGNTCATTTTGTTTAGACTGGAGAAAAGGAGATTGAGGGAAGACACCATTGCAGTCTACAACTTCCTTGAGAAGGGAAGAGGAGGGGCAGGTACTGATCTCTTCACTCTCGTAACTATTGACAGAACTCGAAGAAATGGCATGAAGCTAGTCAGGGGAGGTTTAGGCTGGATATCAGGAACACATTTTTCACCCAGAGGGTAGTTAGACACTGAAAAAGGCTGCCCAGGGAAGTGGTCACAGCACTAGGCTGTCTGAGCTCAGACAGAATTTGGACAACACTCTCAGGCACGTGGTACCATGCTTGGGATGTCCTGTGCAGGGCCAAGAGTTGGTCTGGATTATCCTGATGGGTCCCTTCAAACTCAGTTTATTTTGTGATTTTATGATATTCACTGTCCAGCATATATGAATACCTTTCTGTCCAGAAAGTTTGGTTGGTATTGTAGTAAACCAACGGTAGAAAAAACAAGTTAAGTACTGCCAATACCCCTTCCAAACTTCCATTTGTTTTCCAACATTAAAATTAACTTATGTAGAAAGTGATAACTAGTGCACTGTTGTAACAACTTTCAAATTATTAAAGACAATGTAATTGAATAAAGAAATAAGACTCAAACTAAGATATCTAGTGAGTTCAAAATGTTTTCTTCAATATAGCACTCATTTTTCTAAATAAACTACTTGAACATAAAAAATAGAACCAAAATACAATGTATTCACCTGCATGTTCACAATCACTTGCCTCAACCCTAGATGTATGGTAAAAGAGTATCACAGATTGCATATTTATAATTGCTTACAATAAAGTTATGAAAGCACTGCTTGATGAGATTGTAAAACCCACTGAAGTACTCAGTAGGTCACAATTTGCTAATGCAGCTCATTTTCACTTCACTTTTTGGAAAGGATTTTGTTTTCTATAACTTTTATTTTACAGCAAATGAATTTGGGGCAGACTATAAAGGGTCTGCCCCTTTTCACATGTAAGCACTTCTCCCCTTGCCACACTTGGTGTACTGGTGTAGACATATGGATCATGATAAAGCTAGTCATCTAGGTAACATTTTCGGTGCCTTTCTTCTACCATTTAAGGAAGGAATATCTCAAATTTGCACATTAGCCACAGGAATCTTTAATTGACTTTTCAGAAGACACCAGACTCTCACAGCTTTTCTTGATTACTTTATTTCAATTTTCAAATCAGAGTCTGTCTAATTAAAAACTGAAAAAGAATGTTTCCAACCTTTTCCACTCCAAAATGTAATTGTTTAAGCCATCCTATTTGCCTGCACCTCTCATTTTCTTATGCTTCTCATACTCTGCAGCTGTTGATAGCTCTCATTTTCCTCCTTCACTGGTTTTTAACAGTTCACTAAGCATAAATTCCGCCGCTTGTTAATCCTGGGATTCATTTTCCTCCAACTCACCATCTTGTTACAGTGCTATATCTTTACTTGGCTTCTGCCTTGCAATCTGAATTTCTTCCAGGGCTGCTGGTTTATGAAAATTTTTAGGTTTGTGTATTCTTTTCAGTTGGGCAGCTGCTGGAGAATGGCAGCCATTGTCCTCCAAGCATTTTCTAGTTTACACACTCAAGGTTCTTTGCTCAGTCCAGTCACCTCAGGAGCTTAGCATAAGCCCAAAAGCTGTGAGTTTTCAAGGGGATTTTAGGTGAAAATTTAGTACATAAGAGAGACTTCTCCTAAAGACATAAGAGGCACATCAAAAGGAATGAACTAAGTGGGAAATGCAGACAAAGACAGCAGCATTAAGTATATAAAGTCAAAGAAAGCATGAGACCGCAGAGGAACAGGGAAGGACCAAGCTGTCAATAGAATTATTTTCTGCTTAAATAGCTCAGAAAGGATTCTATAAGCTTTGCTTCAGAAAACTTTAGCCCCAATAGTTTCAGTTATTCCATTGATTCAAAGGAAACCATATTATCTTGTAATATGATATTTAGTTTGCAGTTTTCTCTATCAGAGTATGAGGAAAGAATCAGTTACTAGGCATTGGCAGTAGTCTTTTCTAAGAGTATTCTTTTTTTTTTTTTTACCTCAGGATAGCTGTCATTTACTTGATTGGCATCATCAACTAATAAAAAACCCTAAAACTTTTTCGTTTTCTTCTTTATTCCTGTACGCCAAAAGGTCAACTTTTATTTTCATTCTTCTCTCTCTCTCTAAATATATATATCTATCTTAACATGCCTACACAACATGAACCATTTCAATGGATACAATTCTTTCCAGAATTGAAATGAAATACAAAGTCCAAGAAAAGAACTCAAAAGAAATGCAAAGTCCAAGTACTCGGACAATTCCTTTCTTTAATTAAGTAAATTTAAAAAAAGTAAAACTAGGTAAAAAAAAAAAAAACAAAACCAAAAAAAGCAATGAAAAAAACCCAAGAAAACAACTACAAAAAACAAAGCAAAACAAAACAAGTAAGACTGAACCAATCAACCAACCAAACAAGAAACCCACAAAGCAAAACTCAATAAAACAAACAAACAAAAACCCCATAAATAAAACACTGCATAGGTACAACATTAGGATTCCATACCCAACAAGTAATCACTCACCAGACTAACCCTTTCTATCCACCTGAGCTCCATCATCATGTGCAGGTTCTAGTATATTGTTTTGATTTATTTTATTCATCAGTCGTAAGAACTCCACACTAAGCCCTGGAATGCAGGAATGGTATTTTTAGCTGATCACACACATCTTCCAGACCAATAGGACAAAGGCTCTTGTTGGCATAAAGACAAGGTCCTGCAGCACTGAAGACTATAGTTTCTTATAGCTTGCTCTTGGGATCCAGCAGCTCAATTAAATGTTGAAAAAATCATTATGACAACTTGCAGTAAAACTCAAGAATTTGTCACAAAATGTATGGCTCTGGTTTTCCTAGAACAGAAAAAATCCCTGAAAGATTTGTACAACCAAAATTATAGGCATGATATTTATTCCTCTGTCTTAGCCACTCTGTCCTACCAGTTTTATATATATCCATTCCTCACAGATTTTTTTCTTGCCTTGATAAGGGAGACAGACACAGATTGGAACCCCTTAGTTTATGAGATGCATTACAGCAGGGCAGAAACATAATGGACATAGAGAGCTTTATGTTCTCACTTTCTACAAAGCACCTTTTTTTTTGGTTGTTAAGACTTACCAACATTCTTCCTCATTTTACTCTACTAACATAAGGCTTCCTGAAGTGAGATCTATGAAACTTCCCAACAGTATAAAATAAATATGTAATCTTTCTTTGTTATCAATAATAATAACAGTATGCTTATTTTAGCCTTTATGCATACACTTGTGTCCTTAAATAAAATTGTTCATTATTTGAATGCTCACGTTTCAGCCTTTGGCTTTTGCAGTATTCTCCATCAGATATGTCTGTTCACTTCCCACAGCTTTTCCTTTCACTCAAAATGTACTGCTTTAATTTGACACATTTGCCTTGCAACTAATCTTCCCAAGTTTTGCTTCTCTGCTGTGATTATAGCTCCCATTCTCCTTCTCCCTTCTAACCATTAATTTTAATTAATTAATCAGAATCTGGAGTTGAAAAATACAGTAGTCTCAGCATTGCAGGATACTTAAAAGGGAAATGGGAATTCTTGATTTGCTCCATAGTTATCTGCTGCCCTTTAAGGTTGTTTTTTAAATAACATGGTTTATAGTATTTCTCCTTAAAAATTATTTATATCATACCCTTAGATAATCAAAACTAAAATAAAACTACTACTAAATCCACAGTAAAGACCAATGGAAATTCAGACTAGTCCCGCAGTCACTGTAAGGGAAAATTTCCAAGGCTGGAAGGGCGTCCAACAAACCCTTGCCTCCACTGGAAAAACAGTAATTTGGTTAGGTAATTGGGAACTATTAATGAAGCATACTGAGTACTGAGCATTGAGACTACTATGTTTAACATTTAGAACAAGTAGAACATTGTGCTGATAGTCAAGTATTTTACATGTTTCTCACAGTTACTTTAAAAGACATGCTTTTGAACTGAAAGTCTTCATTTTCTGTAACAGATGCACTTAACAATGCACACTGGCAGTATTGTATGTTTCCTCATATGATTATTTATGATTTTTCCACATCTGAATTTACAAACGTTATTTTTTCTCCATAATTAATATTCCTTTATATAAAACTTAATTATAAAGGTTAGAAAATGCCCTAATATCCTACCAGATATTACACAGTATTATGCCACTTATTTAAAAATGCTTGGACAAAAAAAGAATCAGATTAATGTCAATTTAAAAACATAACTGAACAATGTATGACTGGGGCATGACTTAACATCTATGACGCTCATGAAGACTGAAGGAAGCTCAAAGAGTGACAGCTAAGAACATGCCATGGTTTGACTTGGAAATTAATACAGTGTGTGAGAAGTCAGAAAGGAAAGACAGCTCCTACAGCGGGTGGTGGTGTAAAAATGATCCTTAAGAACTGCTAACAGAACTGAAAAGAAGCCAAAAGATGTATGGCATGTATTTTCTATTAATATTTATAACTACCCCAGGTCATAAGGAGTACAACCTTTAAAATTAAATCTCCAGAAAACAATTATAAAGATGATAAAAGTGCAAATGAACAGCAGAAAAACTGTAGATTCTGGAAAGCTGACAGTTTTAAGACTGGCCTTACATGGAAAAGATACCAAGGTGCCTGTCTACAACAATGGGAAATACAAGAAAAATACTTCCCTGGAAAAAGATAGTATGCAATGCTGTGCTGGAGAGATAGACTCAAGAGACCTCCATTTCTTTAAATTAATCCTTCAGCTCAAGGATATAATTTCAGACTTTCTGAATAGAATCTCAGTCAACAGACCTGTTAATAGCCAAACCTCTTTCAGATACAGGAGGAGCAGCACTACAGATACAACTGAGATTCAAAATTTAGAACACTGTCTACAGCCCTAATTAACTGCAAAAGCTGGACGATGTCCAGAGCTGCAGTCCTTAGCTTAAAAGTCTGTCTATAACAGAAGGATCTGTATTAAATCCAAGTTAACCCAGAATACAATTATAATGCAGAGCATTTGCACTCATTTTAACACAGAGAATACTGCAGACAGAAAATGTAGCGGGTCATTTTGGATATCCCTTGGTTTTTTCCACTGGAAAATTTCAGCTATAAAAATGTCATTCTTTCTAAGAGTGAAACTGAGAAAATTATTTCCCTCATGCTTCTTAGAAATTGAGATATGTATTATAACATCCAGGAATGCAGGGAACCAAGTAGCAAATTGTCTTTTACATCAGGACTATTTCTTTAGGCATTTCCATATAAAATGGACACGCCTTCATTTTAGCAGAAATACACAGTACACAGACTTGAGAGACTTAGAATGATAGAATCATTGAATTCTTTAGGTTGGAAAAGACCTCTAAGACATCAAGTCCAAGCATAAACTCAGCACTGCCAAATCCATCAATAAACCATGTCCCCAAGTGCCACATCTACATGGATTTGAAATACCACCAGAGACAGTGATTCCCTGGGCAGCCTGTTTCAATGCTTGACAATCCTTTCAGTGAATAAATTCTTCCTAATATCCAATCCAAACCTCCCCTAGCACAACTTGAGGCCATTTTCTCTTGTCCCATCACTTGTTACCCGGGAGAAGAGACTGCCCCTAACCTTGCTACAACCTCCTTTCTGGTGGTTGTAGAGAACAAGGTCAACAACATCTGATGTCAGATCCAATGAGACACTTTGGCTTTCAACAGATCATCATGAAATTATAAGTTTTATCCACACAAGTATGGATTAGAAAATGCATTAAGTTTGCGAAGAGAATCTTAGTGTTGCCTTTCCTTAACCTTTTAGACCCTGGCTTTCTTATTAATATTTTAAAAATATTTCTAGTTCACGTTATTTACATATGTATTTATTCAGTCAAAAAGGCATATATTATAGAACTTGGTAATATCCATAATTCAGAGAAAGAAATCATCTGTTCAAAAGAATCCTCTTAAACAGAACTTGTCAGAAAAATTATTTGTAATCAGAATTTAAAACTCTGGCATCATGAAACACTATCCAAAAAGTCAAGAATGAATTGTTTCAAAATGCAATCAAAGTGCATTAGTATTTACAACAGGGAAAAATGCATCTTTAGAGAAAACTGTGGGTGTATTAAATATAAAGATTCCTTGTCCCTGTGGATTTTCTGCTCCTTTGGAAAACATTTCTGTACACAAGATTCATCTAATAACTATCATTGTCATTTAATTACTTTATCTACAAAGCTCTTTAATCGTGCATACACAAGATTATCAGTTTCTTTTACAGCCCATTAGTGTATCCCCGATACTTTTTTGGAAATTAGAATAATTCAAAGGACAGCATATCAGCTGGGTAAGCAACTCACGCAGAGCCCAGACCTTTGCTGCACATCAATACACTAGTTTTCTGTAACGTCAGGAGTGCTTGATTATGATTCTCAACAGATTCAATCAGAAGGGGTTCTGAAGAGATTTTCATTTCAATTATGCATGCCTCATTATCATACCTTTAGTGAAGTGGAAAGTACATTACAAGGTGAGAGCCAAAAACGGTGAGATGAAAAGCACAAAGCGTAAGTATCTTAGAAGGATTTCTAAATTTGTCTGAAATAATATTAATTCATAGCAATATTAATCACCCTTTACACAACATTGCATTTTTACATGGCCCTTTACAATCAGCTCTCAGAGCACCTTTCACAGGATGGCATACAACTTCAGTAAAAAAAGCACACCGTTGTTACTGGGAAGGCAACCAAATTAGAAGGCATTCTGTGATCAGTGGGATTGAAGGAGACATGTTTTTTCTGAGCTTGAAGTTAGGTGTTCAGAAAACAGGAAACCCCACAGCTGAGAGGAAATGGGGCACTGTTATGAAAGTCAGAACTGATGAGGACCAAACCTTAGGCTAACGGAGCTAAAACGAGAGTGAAGCAATACATAATTAGGAGCATGATGCTGAGGTTCACAGATCAGAAACTACAGCTAGGTTTGGAAGGGTTAGAGAAGAAACCTGACTCAGAAGTTAAAAGAACACAAAAGGATTTAAAGAGAGAACTGATAGGGTTAGAAGAACATGACTTTCAATAATGGTATTTTTGTTAGACTGGTACACTGAAACTCAGAATGGGCAGATGAGCAGAGAAGAAAGAGGGGATAGATACATATGAACAGACTAACTGAAAAAGCATTTGAGAAAAAAAAAGAAGAGGAATACAACCAAGAAAGAAGTGTAAAGCTGATACGTTCAGGAAGGGAGAAACTGGATGAGGAATGAGAGTGATTCACTATGACAAAGTCGCCTGAGACAGCAGAAAAGGTGTAAGGAAATAACAGAGGAATCAATGTTTAACAGTAAGAATGGATGCTAAAGAGCAAAACACAGGGAAGCCTGATCGCAGATATCTTAGAACATGGCTGAAGGCGGAACCCTTCATTTACATACACCCCCCCCCCCAAAAAAAAAACAACCAGAAACAAAAAAACCAAAACCCCAAACCAAAAACAAAACACAAAGGTAAAGAGAAAGGATGAACTTACTATGTTAACAGAACAAGGAAAAAAAAAGTTGATTTTTTTAATTAGCTGAAGGCCATGGATAATATGCTTACGGAGAAAAAAAATAAAAGAAAAAATGAAAGA
>VYZT01031323.1:0-22488 GCA_013400735.1 Pomatostomus ruficeps
CAGCCTGGAGGAGATTGAGGGGAAACCTCATTGGAGCTACAACTTCCTCATGGGGGGAAGAAGAGGGGCAGGCACTGATCTCTTCTCTGTGGTGACCATTGACAGGACCCGAAGGAATGGCTTGGAGTTGTGTCAGGGGAGGTTTAGGTTGAATATCAGAATAGGGTTCTTCACTCAGAGAGTGGCTGGGCACTGGAACAGGCTCCCCAGGCTCCCCAGTGGTCACAGCACCATCCTGACAGAGTTCAAGAAGCGTTTGGGCAATGCTCTCAGGCACATGGTGTGATAGGGCCAGGAGATGGACTTGATGATTCTTGTGGGTCCCTTTAAACTCAGCATATTCTGTGATTCTGTCATTCTATGATTTCTTAAATGTATACACATGCTTTGCTTAACTTGATAAAAGCTCATGCAAAGTTTATCTTCTATCTTTCTTAAGAAAAAGTCAAAAAACCTAGGGCTAACAATTTTGAAACTGTCTTTCTAAACTAATCCATCATGATAAAGAAAAATGTATATACAGAAAACTGAAGACCTAGATATGATATGACATGAACAAGACCCTTCTTTAATACTGATGAAAACTTCAAAGCAGTTGCCTTCATTGATATACTGACAGCAGAAAAACGAAAAACATACATGCTTTCTTTTCTAGGATGGGTTAATGGGTTCCCATTACTTGGCATCAATTTATTGATTTGCTTAAGAGGACAGACTTTGCTAAATCTGTCATTGACAAAATCATCACACCATTTTCCCACTTAAACTGGTCATATATTAATGTAGCTATCTTAAGATCAATCAAGACACTTCTAATATAAAGCCAAAATGAGTGATAAGAAGAGTTTGATTCATAGTAACCACTTTTTAGCAGTGGATGTTATGGAGAAAATCCAAGCAATCTGTATTGCTGAAATTTAAGACTGTTGGCATCAGCAACAATTAAAAAAAAAAAGGGCCACTGCAGAGTACAACCTGAAAACATAATGGCAAAATGTCTGCCATAAAGTATGAAATAGGAGATGCAGTCCTTTCAGCATAAATACTTTCCCTGCTGTAACTCTAAAACTTTTTATCATTAAATTCACCAAAAACAAAGCTATTACAATCATTTGACACAGTTATTAAGCCATAGCAGATGTTACTTGATAATATAAATGCCTAGATATTAAAAAATAGATTATAATAATGCTAGAGAATCCCTCTGAATTTTTTAATTGAACATGAACAGACACAAATGTGACAGCCAAGTGTTTAATCAAATCTGCATATTTCCATTTTTGGAAACCATTGCTTATATGTGAAAGTTAAGAAAGACTGTAAAACCGCTTTTTCTCAAGAGCATCAATATTTTCCTTTTTCTTCTAAATTAAATCTGTTTGAGAAGCCTGTAGACGTTTCTTTCACGGGTTCCCAAGAGCACAACTGCCAGATGCACTCTTGCATATATTTGACTCATAAGAAGATGAAAAAAGAGAGCCTAGACCAAACCCGTGCTTGTACTTGCAATCTTCAAATACTAGGTTGAGTGGTCTCATCTAAACACATAAACTACTCTGTTTCTATATGTCTCTTTTTTACCACTAGGAAGGCAGTGAACACTAAACTTTTTTAAAAAGCAGCTCCCTGTAGCTTAGCTATAAATAAAATATAAAATAATATGGGTATCAAATAAGAAGACACATAATCTCAGTCACTAAATTTAAGATAGTTCTGCAGGTCTTTTGCTACAAACAGGCAAAGCTTTATGGCATTTCAGCTTGCTGTCTTGCATTCTGATGTCATTTAGACTGGAAAAACATATCCTTTTCTTAAATGATAAGGCATCTCTGATGATACTGACAAGAATAAGTCTGATTAAGATAGCATTCCAAAAACATTTTAGAAGCATGGTTCTGAGTGGAAGGAAGTCACCAGACTAGAAAATAATACAGTGAAGGTGAAGATCTCTTTCAAAAGATCAAATCTATGACTGCTACATGATATATGGAGGCGTCTCAGTCTCCTTTGCTGGAGCCTTTATGGTGAGTTCATGGATCTCAAGGGATCCATGCACAACATGCTGAAACCCACGGATTTTTAGTCCCTTCTTGCTGAAATGGGCAAATAAAAGTAAGCAAGAATGACAAATATCAATTCATGACACTGCAGTGCACTAGTACATTAGAGGAGATGTTTCATCACTCATAGTCAGGCGTTTCCTGACATAACCTTAGCAGCAGTTTCTACTAGAGTAGTATACTTTTTCATTGTATAATGATTATTTCCATTAAAGACAAAATGTTAAAGGAAACTACCTAGTCCCATTCCATTCTGGAATAACTAAATCTGGATGGCATTCAGTCAGTGATTTTAACCGCCAAGCACTCTACCATGCCTTCCTTTGCTCACTGTCCACAAACATGCAGTATGGGGATAGGAACTGCTGTGAGAAGGGAGAATATAAGTATTTCCTAAAGGTTTTGTTTCCAAAAGGATCCATACAGAAATATAGCAACATAATTTGCATAAACTTATTCAACTTGAAGTACAAGCTGACTTTCTTGCTAAAGCTCAAGAAGTTTCTGAACCCGAGACTGACTGAAATACATATGCTTCAGTCCTTTCCTGAACTGGAGAAAGAATTTTCACTGCTGTGCATTTCTCTTTTTAAAACTCAGCACAGTACTATCTCATAGGTCTACAAGTTGTTTCAACAGGAAATGTTTCAACAGAAGAATGACAAAACTGTTGAAACCAAGAAGGTTCAAAATGTAGTTTGTGCAGCCAGGCAACCTTGCTCCTGGGGTGTGTGTCTCTGGAGAGGCACCCGTGGCATGTCATGGAGCTGCACTTGCAAAGGCACCAGCTCACCATCAGCCCTAGCAAATGGATTGGTGTGGGGCTCACAGTCTTGGCTGCTTTGCTCTACCTGGACACCAAGAGGGCCATGTGGGATTCAGCTCTCATCCAGACATGGGAAGTTAAATCACATATTCACAGCTGTGAGCATGCACACGCATGCATTTTGAATCCACATGTGGACCTGGGTGTCCTGTTCTGCGGTGCAAAGTCCACCCAGCTGGCAGAAGGACTGGGTGGCACGGCAGCCATGCACAGCAGGATCCTGCAGTTTTTACTCACCAAAACAGAAAATCTGTGGAAACCACAGATTAACAATGGCCGCTTTGAAGCCCATGGTGGTAGCGTCCATGCAGAAGACATGCCAGAAGCTTTGGTATGTGCTGAAGGGAATGGCCCTGATCCAAACCTTATGACAGCTTCCAGCAGGCCAACACTACTCATTTGCAAGTCAGAGATACTTGAGGTGACAGAGATATTGAGCCATATTTCTTGAATTTTCCCATCTGCTCTGAACATCCCAAGCCCTCCCCATCCTGCCTGAAGGAGCCCCCCTCATGTGGATGGGTCAGCTCCCAGGGCAGATTTGCCTCTCCACATGCAGAGCTGCCACCCTCACAGCAGCAACCTCATATCACCGTATGTGGGGTTTGGGGCTGGCACCCTTTCAGACAGAGTGTTTCAATTTTTCCTCTGTTTTTGCCACCTCCCTTCTGCTTTTTCTTATTTCTGTTAGCTCACGCCTTTCACCTGCTCACATTATCTCATGCTTTAAAAAATTGCAAAATGGAAAATGCAAACACTTTGTCATAGTCATTTCCTGCCCTGATGACCTTCCTTCTTAGGAAGGAGCATGGAAACACACACACATACATCCCCAAAAACACCCTCCCTTCCCCATCCTCCTCAAAAAGTTAGGGAAAGCAGGAATTGCTTTTCTGGGGTAGGACGGAAGACGTGAGAAGGATTCCTTCCTGTTTGGGAGGTTCTGAAGAGGTACAAGGACATGCTCTGTGCAGGACCAGACCTGTGGACAGCACATGCTGTTGCCCACACTTGGTGTTTTCTGCACATCTCAGGCTGTACCATGTAAAATAAGACTGAACTCACTCCAAATAAGCCAATACAGTTTCAGCAGTCAACTCAGAACAATTTCAGCATTGCTTTGGAAAGTATTTAAACACACACACACACACATGCCAGAGATTTCAGAGCCCATAAAAACTAGGTTAAAATAATGTTAAATATCTAAATTGACCCCCTGATAGTAGTTAACAGCTCTTCCATATGTCTGCCTTAGCTCATGCTTTTGTCTCTGAGACTTCAGGAGTCAAATGAAAAGCATTATACTAATTATATACTACACCGTGGAGTATTTACAGCAATTCCTGTTACCAAGAACTGCCTGAGGTAAAAAGAGAGAGCAAAAGCTTTAATTCCTGCACTTTGAAGCAAATCAATCCCTTAACATCAATTTAATAGGACTTGTATATTGTAAATACTGTCTGGGTCAAAAAGCCAGTCTCACCCTTTTACGTCCAATATCATGACATTTTAAGTACACAGTACAAATAGGGAAGAAAAAAATGTAATTTTTATGCCAAAGAAGATACCATTATTTTTCCTCATATATCAAACAGGTTAATCAATCACAAATGTAAAATCTACAAAGAATAATTAAAAATGTGCTGCCACGATGCCTCCGGCGGGGGCACTGGGCATTCGCTCACGGTTTCAGGGACTGTCGGGGCTGCTGCGAAGGCGCGGGAGGGCTGGCGAAGGTCCAGCAGGGTTTCACCCAACCCACCGATGGTACAGGCATGCTGGGGAAGGAGAGACAAGCAGAGGGGCTTCCCAGATGGTTTATTCGGACACCAGGATTGTGCCAGGGAAGCACTGGCACGCACGGAGTGTTACAGTTACATATATACCAACATGGGGGGGGGGCGAGGGAGGGTACAAACATCCTATGAGGTAGGGGTGCGGGGTTTGAATTTGGCAGGCTTTGTATAAGATTGTGTAATACAGAACCCTCTGGGGGGGGAAACCAGATACCAAGGGCAGGGAGGGGAGAGACAGCAGTGTCTGGCCATGAGAAAAACCGAAACCTGACCAACAGCACACCGCAACAATGTGCCATAAATTTATCAGCAGAAAGCCAATTCTGTAAAGTCACAATAGCTGGTGCTAGAAATTCACAAAGCCTTTTAGAGAAGCCTTAGGGAAAAGGTTTGATTCTAAATTTGAGCACAAGAACTCCATAGGGTAAAACTATGTTATGCCACCTTGTTAGCGACAATGACTGCAAAGATACATCCTGGTTCAAGCAAAATTTTTACTGTAATTGATCAAAGGCAAAATCAAATCCTGGTATAAACCAGAATTCCCTTCGTCCTCGCTATCATCTCAAAACACTTTATATTTTAAGAAAAATGCATTTTACAATGAGCTCCTCATTTTTTTTCTTTTTAAAAAATGGATGTGCCATAGCTTTCTAGCAGTTTTTAAGGTTTATTTCATAAATCAATAATTCGGTTCCATTCATATAGTGGGATGGAGTTTCCCAACAATACACATTGGTGCTTGATGTGATTTACATGTGCCTCTCTGTGCTAGGCACGTGGCTACACTGGGCCCATGATTTGAACTGGATTTCAATGACACTTGCAAAACAAAAGACAAAATATGGGTAGTTGGGTCAGCCTACTTTCAAGTAAGAGAAACCACAGTACAGTTGAAAAATTCTTTGTATTTCTGTGTTTTATTGATTTCATTTTGCTGAACATTTCTAAAAAGCCTGCAGGATCCATTACCTCCCCTGCCTGAGGAAAACACTTCCTTCTGTATTTATTTCCATACTCTAGATTGCATCCTAGCACCAAGACACTCCAGGAGTGTGCAAACGAATAGAGATGGGGCTGTCTGACTATCAGAAGCCACCTCTGCCAACTGCATTGCCTCTTCAAAGTTTTACCTATATTATTACTTCTCTTTGCTCATTAATCCAAGTCAACAAATGTGTTTTTAAGTGTCTGGTTGTGCTCTACAAGTATTTATCAGGTGCACTGCTTTCAGTTTATCCCAGATTCAGCAATTTAAGGTGAATCCCATGATGAATCAAGATCAAAAGTGATCCCCTCAGGATATCATTTGGGTCGCTGATGTACAATTTTCAGGTTATTCTGACTATTCTGGGGAATGAAACAACTTCAGTATTGAAAAAAAATCACCTAGAGGATTAGACTGAGAAGGAAAATTACATATGAAAGTCTTCTTAACGGTGGGACTTAGAACAAAAAAATATGCAAAACTTTCCTTTGCATCAAATATTGAAGAATTTGGCTGGCTGGAGTGATGGCTGGCAGACAAACATAGCAAATGTCAACTGTCACCTTGGATGTCCTGAGAGGTAACAAAACAGACTGCATGAAGCTTGCCAGCAGATACTTCCACTTCAGCAGAGAAGGGAAAGAGTAATTAATTTTCCACAGCTCTCGTTTTGAAAAACAGTTGTAAAAGTTGTCAGAATTAAGTTCTATCAGTTAAATGAAAGTTCTAACAGTTAAATGAAAGGACTTTGCCTTTCAGACACGGAGAACAGCTGAGTGAGAGTCCTATGCAGTTCTTTTCAAGGACCCCTTATCTCTCATCTCTGAAGGACAGGGTGGCTGAGAGGAAGGAGGAGACTTGTTCACTGTCTTGTTTCCTGTTCAGGCTTATAAGTCCCTGTCAGTGGCTGCAACAGGTCTGTCAGGTGCAGAAGGCAGTCTCATGGTGCAAATACCTATTAGAAATGAAGACTACTGTCACTTCCCAAGTATTTAATCTAAAATCCATCACTGCTATTTGAAAAGGTGCATGTTTAGGAAAGCCACAGATTTGGAAATTCTCCCGTAAGTGGCCCTGTTTGGACATCTCTAAACATCACAAAAATGCAGAGGCAGTATAGCAAAATGCTTAAACAAAACATGTTTTTTGACAGGGTGATGCTTAAGTCCACTTTCCACAATAAAGTAATCATGGGCAGATGGCCAGAGTGCTCGTGTGGGGAGCCAATGAGCATATGCCAGACTACAAGGTGAGCTTGCACATAAAGACTGCGCTCTTCTCAGCACAGTCCAGGCCCTAGGTGATTTCTCAGAACTATGAAAAGCTTCTATGGAATAAACCAGCACCTGTCACAATATTCTTTCTTTCCAGGTTGACAGAAACAATCACGCTAAAGAGATCGCTTCAAGCAAAAGATCAGCTTTATTTACCAAAGGATTCTCAAGCTGCTGCATACCCACCACCCAGCCTCAGGATTTTGTCTCAAATCCAGCTCTTGGGATCCTAGTTTTCATCCCTAGCTTTCTGCCTCTATTTTCCATTCCTTGCTTCCGTCCCTTCCCCTCAGCACACACAAACCCAGAATGCAACTGAGGACCCAGAGCATGTCAATATACACTGCGTAAGCATGTGCAGAGATGTCCCAGGGATCTCTAGCCACAGCATCAAGTATAAAGAAACCTGCTTTGGCTAAGTGCAATGCAAAATAGACGACAAAAGTGTGGGTGCTGCTTTGGGATTGTCAAATTATTCAAGCAGCAGAGGCAAGAGTCACTAAAACTCATCATGACATCTGGATTTCCAAAGCATTTGAAAATGCGTTTGGGAACGAACAACACACAACACCTAATGCACTAGATATTTCATACTGGTGGACTAAGATGCAGATACCCAATTTACAGATAACACAACAGCTCCTTTTCCCTTAGTCATAAATTCCAGGATGATCAGATTCTGAATAGCACTCCCAGATACAAAAGAAAAATAGGACAGATGATGAATATTTTATCGCTGAATTCTTGCTATACATAATCATATTATTTTATTATCTCATGTTGTGCAGAAAAAAAAACCATGGGAAATGAGGCTAGATTCGTGAATGATAATAGTAATTTGTCAAGCTGTTTGATACAAGGATGAAAATACTATAAACATGATTTTAAAAGTTGAGATAGGAAGATTGGCTACTGACATGAAATGGGAAAATGTGGAAGTGATTTAAGGGTATTAAAGAAATGTAAAAGAGACTGCGGTACATTAATTTATATAGCAGGAACAACAAAATAAAGTACAAGAAACAGTAGAAAAAGCTGTATCTATTAAGAAAAATGGCAACCATTTTGACAGTCCTGGGAAGGAAAGATGGATAAGCCATCTCTCATTACATTGTTTCCATTTAAGTTTCACCTTGACTTAGAAAAAGCTATTTTCTTAGTACACTGCTCTTGGATTATGTGTGAATGGGGAATACCTTCTGCTCTTGGTACTCAGACACACATATTCAAATCCCCTTTTCCAATGACATTTGCTGGAGTTCAAGTTCCTTATGAATTACCACATGAAATGACATTTCAGTGTATTCAAACGGAATACTAATCACACTCTGTAAACAAGCTTTTTTAAAAAGAAAAGAAAATTAAAAATAAAACCTTTTGGAATCACAAAGATATGTCTGAAGAGACAGTGCAAATGGAGCTTGGGAAAGGTGCACAAAATCAATCACAGAAGCACAGAGGCTGGAAAGGACTCCTGAGAATCTCAAATCCAGCCTCTGGCCTAAAGCATGTCCAGCTGGATCAGGTTGCTCAGGGCTTTTGCCAGTTGAGTTTGGGTACCTACAAGGACAGAGGTTCCTTGCTGCAATTTGGCAGGGATAAAACCTGACTAGAACTGCTGTTTGTGTGACAAGTAATGACCCAGGTGTTTCAGCCACTAGCAAAGAAACGGAAACATGGCCCACAGATAAGGTAATCGTATTAACTCTGGCCATGGTGCCCTGGCATTTCATTTGAGGCATAGCAGTTCTGTTCCTAACTGCTCTGTCTGTATTCTATTATTGGGAAAACACTTAAAAAACATAACAAAGCAAAACCCATATCAGCTGAAAGAAAAAAAAAAGGTGACATAGCTTGAAGCACATTGATTGAGAATGTCAATTCTACATGTTGTTTTTACTTTTCAAGAAAGTTATCCTCATTCCTGACCTATCTTTGAAAACTTCAAGCCTCTCCAGGCAGAACTTTAAGCCTCCACAGTTCATGAGAGATTATGAACCGCATCAGTAATGCTCTAAACATGAACTTTTAAATATTGGCTTTTCAAATAACAACCAAAGGATCAGATGAGGCCAAGTATAAATATGGACCTATGAACAATGACTTAGACTGTCTGCATGACACTTTGGTGTTTAACGGGAACTAGTATCCAGCTGTCAGTTTTGATTATTTTAGTTTTAATCTGTCATACCAAGATTACACATTGTGTACCCAGCCTGATTTAGAAGTCAATTTCCTTTGTTTCTAACTCTGTAGTAGAAGAAGGTTAAAGCAGGCCCTTTTTCTGACTCAGTAAAAAAAGCCCTTGAAACAGTGGGAGCCTCAGATACCTGAAAAGTTTATAATTAGTCAACTTCTGACAACTCTTAAAAAATATACCAGAAATAGAGAACCCCTCAAGGTTCCCACATACCTTTCCCCTCTTAATTAAAGAAAGTATAAAAGCAGAACTGAGATCTAAAACACATTTCAGGTATTTTTATCTGCTATGCAATCTCAGGAGTCATGTATCAATTACCTCTAGAAAAGCTGCTTGGAAACTAGAGCCTGCCTGGGTAAAATTAAAGCAGGTTTTATACTTGGGTTGCAGATGATGCAGGAGCACCCCAGGATCCCATGATTTCTATTCACTGTCATCCTGAATTTCAGTGAGAGCTGCACTTCAAAGCCTTTCTGGTTTGAAAAATCAGAAACAGAGATCTGAATGACAATGTTTCCCTTTTCTTTTTATTTCTATATTAAAAGAGTAACTGGACATTCACTGTACCAACATCCAATTCAGAAATAACACATGGTCTCATATAGCAAGAGTCACGTGAATGCAGCCAGCCTCTGCATTTACCAGTCCAGAACCAGAACCCCCAGCAGCATTCAGAAGTGGTGCAAACACACAAAGCATCATTTTGCATACAGTCAAAGGTCAGACATTCACATCATGGGAGATGCAGCACATCCATAAACAATTGAAAGGAATGAAGGGCTTTTTTTACTATTTCCCCTTTTCACCTCTAGCCTTTCCCAAGGTCTATAATTTTATATATATCTATATATCAATATATATGTATTTAATATTTGTTAGAATACTACGGGATAAAGCCGTGGAAGGAAGAGTGACGCAAGAGAGGTGGTTAAGATTCAAGGGTCATCTATTCCAAGCCTAGGAATGATGCATCTTAACAAAGAGGAAGTCAGGCAAAAATGCCAGGAGGCCTGCATGGATAACAAGGAGCCTCTGGACAAACGGAAACACAGAAAGGAAGCCTGCAGGGGGTGGAAGCAAAAACAGGTAGCCTGGGAGGAATACAGAGAGGTTGTTTGAGCTGCTAGGCATCAGGCTCAGAAAGTAGAGCCCTGAGAGAATTGAATCTGGATAGTGACATCAAAGGCAACAGGAAAAATTGTACATTGGTAGAAAAAGGAAGACTAGGGAGAATGTGGGCTCTCTCCAGAAGGGAACAGTACACCTGGTCACCCAGGATATGGACAAGACTGAAGTACTGAATGACTTTTTTGCCTTTGTCTTGACCGACAGCCACACTGCCCAAGTTACAGAAGGAAAAAGCAGGAACAAGAAGAATGAAGAATGGACTGCTGTAGAAAAAGAACAGGTTTGAGACCACCCATGGAACCTGAAGGAGAGCAAGTCCATGAGACCTGATGAGATATGTCTGTGGCTGTGCCCCTTTCCATTGTATTTGAGAAGACATGGTGGTCAGGTGAAGTTCCCACTGACTGGAACCCCCACTTTTAAAAAGGGAGGAAAGGAAGGCCTAGGGCACTACATGTCGGTTAGTCTCACCTTGGTGTCCAGCCAGACCATGGAGCAATCATCCTGGAAACTATGCTAAGGCACGTGTTAAATAAGAAGGTGGTTCCTGCCAGCCAATATGGTTTCACTAAGGGCAAACCCTGTCTGACAGATTTGGTGGCCTATTACAATGACGCTACAGCACTGGTGGATAAGGGACAAGCAAGTGACATCATCTACCTGGACCTGTGGAAAGCACTTGACACTGTCTTGCATGACACCCTTGTTCCTAAATTGAACAGGCATGGGTTTGGCAGATGGGCCACTCAGTACTTGAGTGGATGGACTGGCTGGATGATGACATCCAAAGAGTTGCCACCAATGGCTCGATGTCCAAGTGAAGACCAGTGACAGGAGCTGTTCCTCAGGGGTTGATATTAGGACTGGCGTTGTTCAACATCTTTGTCAGCAATGCGGTCAGTGGAATTGAGTGCACCCTCAGCAAGTCTGTCAATGTCACCAAGCTGTGTGGTGCGGCTGACACGCTGGAGGGAAGGGATGCCAGAGGAAGCTTGGCAGGCTTGAGAGGCGGACCTATGTGAATATCATAAATCTCAACAACGCCAAGTAAAAGGTCCTGAACACAGGTCAGGGCAATCCCAAACACAAATACAGGCTGGGTGGAGAATGAACTGTCATTGGCCCTGGGGAGAAGGACTTGGATGTGTTGTTTGATGAGAAGCTCAACATGACCCAGCAATGAGTGTGCCGGCAGCCCAGAAAGCCAACCATGTCCTGGGATTCATTCAAAGCAGCATGGCCAGCAGGTCGAGGGAGGTGATTCTGCCCCTCTGCTCTGCTCTCATGAGACCTCACCTGGAGGGCTGCATCCAGGTCTGGGGCACCCAGCATGGGAAGGAAACGGATTTGTTTGAGTGAGTCCAGAAGAGGATCATGGAAATGCTCAGAGGACTGGAGTACATCTCTTACAAAGACAGGCTGAGAGAGTTGGGGTTATTTAGTATGAAAAGGAGAAGGTTCAGGGGAGAACTTACAGCAGCCTCCCTCTACCTGAGGGAGGCCTACAAGACAACTGGAGAGACACCTTTTACAAGGGCATATATTGACAGGACTAGGGGAAATTTCAAACTGAGAGGGGACAGGTTTAGATTAGATATAAGAAAGAATTTTTTTACTGTGAGGGTGGTGAGACACTGGAAAAGGTTGCCCAGAGAAGTCCTTGATGCCCCATCTCTGCAAGTGTTCAAGGCCAGGCTGGATGGGCCTCTGAGGAACCTGGTCTAGTGGAAGGTGTCTGGGCCCACAGCAGGGGGCTTGAAACTAGATTATCTTTAAGGTCCCTTCCAACCCAAACTGTTCTATGATTTGGTGATGAAATGCTGATGTCTAGCATGTCTTTTGTGCAGATGTGAGACAGGAAGAAAGACCCTTTACTGCATTTATATAAGTTGTTGCCGACATGAAGGAGAGAGGCAGAGAGACCAAGCATCACTAAGAGTGGCACTTCGGTGTGTTCAGGGACTGGTGAAGCTTATCTTATTGCCCTGCATGTTCTTATGTGTATATGACCTCCTTCGGGTGTCCTCTGTTTTCTGTAGGAGAGGTTCAGAGCTTCTTCAGAACCTCAGTCAAGGAATAAGAGCACCACAAATATTTGTTGTAGGTAATGTATCTTATTGAACTTGTTATTCTGATAAAGCTTCTCTTGAAGGTAAAGCATTGCACCTTTCCAGTGAAATACATAAACCTAACTTTGCAATTTCACTGAAGGTCATTACACTGTGTGATCAACCTTGGTCTGGCTGCTTTAGGTGCAGAATTTCAAAAAGAAATCAAATTTCCACCGGGGCACCTTAAATACAAATTTAAAAATGCATGCATTGACCTTTATATCACTGTATGAAGCATTATATTTTTACCACTTTTGACAAACAAGATCAGGCGTAGAAGGTAGATATTTCAGATTATGTTCTTTAGATAGGAAAAAAGAATAATAAGACAAACTGAGTTAGATGTGAAATACCTATCCAACTGCATAAAAAGCACAGGTGTAACAGCCCAGTGCATACACCAAACCTAAGACATTTGCCAGATGCAAACAGTATCAGGAAAAACCCTGTTTTGTTAAACAAAGCCTTACCTTTCTGCTATAGATTTCCTTGGGAAATAAAAATCCTCTCCTGCGAGGTAGGCAGCTGCAGTTCCACCTCCAAAATAGGTTTTCCTCAAGAGGGGAGCAATCCTGTTGTTTACCAGTAACGCTCCTAAACCAGTTGGGAATCCGAAGATTTTATAGAATGAGATGGGGATAAAATCAGCTTGGTGAACTCCCAGGTCTAATGGAGAACTGCTCACGTAGGAAGCTGCATCTAGTAGAACAAACCACTTCCCAGGTATTTTGATGGGGCAGAGTTTTCCGGATTTTATCTCCTGTATCCATGAAAGGGGATATTTGGTTCCAGAAAAATTGCTCTGAGCTGGGTAAGAGAATAGATGAGGTGTTGTGCAGTTTTGTTCTTCAGCTGGTAACCTGTTTTTTGCTAACAAAATTTCCTTTGGTTGTATTGGAACGGACAAGACATTCATTGAAGCAGTTATGCCCCTCATACCCACCACAGATGTGTGGCTGTCAGTTAGGTAACAAAATCGACTGCTGGGTTGCTTTGTGCCTTTAGGTATCCAAGGAAATGATTCTGCTATCAGTTTAAGTGCAGCTGTGCATCCAGATGTGAAAATGATGGTGTAATCCTCAGCAGTAGTGTGAAAGTGTCGCAATATTCTGCAAAATGAAAAAAAGAAAAATATCCATTTATTTTCTGGTTTTTCTCTTTTATTGCTGTATGATGTACTTCAGTTTTCCTCACCACAAGCTCTACTCTGGCACCAGATATGAATAGAAGTAGACAAGTTTTGCCAAACAGTACAATAAACTTCAACAAGGGAATCTGAATCATTTTGCCCACAAGAGACTCTTTTCAGTGTCACAGTGAACATGGCTGTGTTCTTAAGGATAGAAGCCAATTTGCCTGGCTCCAAATAGAGTGGCCAGTCTGGTCCCTCAGTGGGATCAGAATCAAGCCTGCATATAATTAAAATTACACTGTCCTTGAGAGAGACCAGCTTTATTTGCAAACTATTTGGGTTTTCAGTTTACAAAATATTTAGAGCAGACAGAATATGTTTCAGTTAAGATAATCTACTTAAATAGTGAGCATCCAAATGAAGGGTCACAGTATTCAACAGGGAAAACTTAGCAAACTGCTTTGCTCTTTGCTTAGGTTATTAACAATAGAAACAGAAGGCAGCAAGAAGCAACACACATTTCCACAGGCCTTATGCGCATAAGGCTGTAATCTCTGTACTCCACAAAGGTAGACCAAACCAGAAGCAATATGTTTTCCAGTGAGCCAGACTATGAAAAGCAAGCCGGTCTCTGGAGGCATGTCTGTGCTACACAGTCTTTGATGTCTTGATAGCACCTTGCTGCCTCTAAACTACCTTTTGTGAACACCATCTAACACAGCTTGTGCTACCCATACTAGGTTGTGCATCTGTTACAGTTTTGCAGTGTGCAAGATGAGTCTTTTCAGAGGTCGAGGAACAGCTTCAATTCAGTCACCTTTCTTACCTTTTTCACCTGATGGCCTTTCTCTGAATTAACTTTATAAAACTCCTACTAATATAAACAGAAAATGTAACAAACATCTGAAGGACATCAGCTTCAGTGAAATGGAGCAGAGCAAACAAAATTGAACCAGAGCATACATGGTGCTGCTCAGAAATGCTCTCCAGCCAGCTGGCATTCCGATCTGTGGAATTTCAAGATACAGACCAGCATTTAGAGAGTCTATGAACTCTGGCTTCCAATGTGTATCATTAAAAGTTTGCATGTTTTATACAACAGGATATTCCCTTGCTAGAAGAGGCAGAAACTGAACATACAGGTGCATTTAAATATAAGTTGGACAAGAGTTCATGTGACAAATTCAAGTTAAAAATCCTGAAATATAGGACAGTGGTGAAATTCCTTAAAATTTTATTCATCCAGTCTGAAATTCAAATGCTACAGGCAAAGGGTTTTAGAGCTGGGTGGTGGGTGCAGCAGTCAGATATTAAACACTGGAAAAGAAACAATTGCAATGGTTTTGTTGATTTGCACTAAAAACACCCTAAAAAGGCCTATGAAAATGATATTATGAATACTTTTCTCTTTGAAGAAAACTCTTATGGTACTGGGAAGTACAGGATGCAACAGATGGATTCACTGGCCCAAATGAGATTTGACTTTCTTCAGAACTCAAATTTTTGAAAACGGATGCAAATGGTAGGTATTTTATGTCTTTTGGAAATAAAGAAAGAATTGCAACTGTTATGAAGAAGAAAGTCATGGATTTAAGCTTTAAACATTCCAAGAAACCATCTGAAAGAATTCATAAGAATCTTTCTGAAACTGACCTGCCAGGGGATAGTTGCTGCGAGCGTTCACAGCCCCAGACACAATTTTTAAAGGCCGTGTTCATAGAAGCCAAACTTTTCCATTAGAGTTTAGAAACCCTGTTAGGGCTGAAGGCAGGAAGGATTATGGGCCTTTTTCTATCGGGTGTTGAACTGACAGCCGGCCTCATTCACAGCCGTGACCTGCTCTCTCCGGTCACAGAATCATTCCCGCTTCCCCTGCGGAGAGCCGTGCAGCCTTTCCCGCCACTGCCTGCTTTCCAGCTTGGAGCACGTGTATGTGTCACACAGGACACTTGGGTGAAGGAACCTGGAACCCTCAACCCACCCTGGCTGCAGGGTTACCACTCAGAACCATGCCCTGAATGTCAGTCCTGATATCATTCTGCCTTTATTCTTCTTTCCTTGCATTTACCTAGGTACAGAAAAGGTGCAAAGCAGAAAAAACAAGAGTCCTAATTTCTTCTTCAGGTACAGAGAAGGAAAGCATTATACTTTTGTTTCTAGGGGAAAGGAATGGTGGAAAGTGGATTAAAAAGGAGGCTGGGTCTTTGTGGTTATGTGCATAATTTTTTTAGGTATTATCTGATGTGGCTTATTTTTGTATGCTTTACTGTCATATAGGCTAGGTTTTGGAATCATCACACTGATATAAACAAAATTGCAAAAAGATTGTGTGATTCCAAGAAAAATTAACAACACCACCATCAACAATAAAATATCCAACTTGCTCTATTTTTACCTCTGTGAGCTGTATTCACATGTATGTGCACATACAGAATACATTTTGAGCTAAAAAACTTGGTGATAGGAGCAAATTCTTAATACGTAACGTCTTTTCATAAGCGTGAGCTGACAAGAGCAGCAACAAAAAGCAAGTTGAAGGCTATTATCAACTGTGCTCCTCTTTTACTCGGTATAATTTCTCTGCTCTTGTCCCCACTCAGCCTCTTTGTGCTATGCAGACTCAGTGCAAGGTGAGACATACCCGGGTAAAATGCCAAATTTTGCATAAGAATAGTACCTGGATTTCTCCATTGGAATTGTACTTGCTTACCACAGCACTTAATTTGACCAAAAGACACTGTTAAATTACGATAGCTAGAATGCAAAAATGGTGGAATGGGATTTAATAAGGGGATGCTGTTGCCCAACCATGAATATCAGAGCCAGTGAGTACTTTTATAAAACATTTTAAGAATTTTGCAAAACAATAAATACTATTTTGGATTGTTTAGGTTCACAAACAGTGACAGCTCTATGTTTAATTCATAAATGAGTGAGACAAAGCTCATTGGTATTTTAACTATATTTAGTTCCAATTCATTCAAATTCGGAAGTAGCTGGACAGTTCTGAAATAAAATCCCTGATACAACGCTGATGTATTATCTATTCAGCTCAGTACCAGAAATTGACCTTCACATGAAAAAAATCAAGCTTTAGGGTTAACTTTTCAGAAGTCTCCAAATAAATTAGAGGCGTTTTTTTTTTTTAAGCCGTTTAAGTTCCTAGAGCTAGAGAAATAATGAAGTTATATTTCTAATTGACTTAGATAGGAAATAGATTCTTTCGTGAGTCAAATCAGCAACCTATTGCATTTGGAGTCTGCAAATGCCTTATAAAATCGCTACGACTCCAGTACTTGCAAAAGAGGTGGAATTTTTAAAGTCAGACATGCATTTTGATTGAACTACTTCTAACCTTGAACAGGAAAATAAATAAATACAGCAATAGCAACTGAGTTTAGGGAATTTCCTTCTCCAGAATGACTTCTGATATGCAGAGCAGAAAAGCTGTAAGCACCTCAGACTAAGGTTTACAAAATTAATACCACAAACTCCTGAACTAGAGCAGCACTGCCGTGATAAAATCAGAGTACTCAGCAACAGAAAACTGCAATACATCTCAATGACTTCTGCGGCCCACAGTACTACATCCTCTGTTTTGACATGGATATTGGGAAGCACTGGCTATTACATACAAAATTCCTAATGCTGTCTGTCTTTGTGCAAGACATACCCCATTACAGTGAAATGCAGCACACCTTTATTGCACTCCAGGAAGATTTATAGCCATGTATAAGGTCGCTGTTGGCAGCAGAACTAAAGACTTGCAGTAGAAAACTGATAACTTGATCTACTACAGCGCCCAGCTCCAAAGAGCAGTGGCATTTTATGGCATTACAAATTCCCACTTTTCAAAGGACTCTTTGGAAGAAAAGACTAAGAGGGTAATTGTTTAATTAAACATATGGATACAACAGTGCCATCACTCGCAAGGCGGCAGAAAGGCCGACAAACTTAACCCGGTCCTTGGCTCTCAGGCTGGCAAGGCGGGGAGGAAGCTGCAAGCTCCATCTTTGCAGGACATCGAACACCCACCACAAGCAGCCACCTCTTCTCCTCTTCTCCTCCTCTCAACGCCCCAGGAGCACAGATCCCAACATAGATTGTGAAACCTGACCAGAGAGAAGGCACTGAAAATACCCCCACTTGACCACACTTCCCTGTGCCTGTTTGTATTCTGAGACCTCTCTGTTGGCTGACGTTTAATCATTTTTAAAAGTTGCCAGGAGACTTTTGTATCTTTACAACAACAGCTGAGCCAAAATACCTTTCCACTTCAAAGCAAACACTGGCAAAGAAAGTCAGTTTTCAACCCAACTAAGCCTGCTGTCTCATTTTATACACTTAATACACACAAAATTAGTAATGGGCTTTATATTTAAAGATTTCTATAATCAAGTTATATATTTAGAGGGAATAGTCACATTATCTAACTTATCTAATGCAAAAGCCCAAATCAATAGTTTAATTAGAACTATCACTCCACAGTGCCACTGGCAGATCTGCGGAAGGTAAAGGCTACTATTTGTTCAGCTACCTTAAGGACATTGTGACACCCAAAGTTAGATGAGAGAGATGTTCTCCAGAGCTGCTGCCTGGCTGCCATTCCCTCATGCAAGAAGTCCCATGTTCCTCCTTGCCATCAGCTCTTTGTAGCTCTCAGCAGAAGATCAGTAGCAAACAAACTTATTCCCATACTACACCATTTCCATTACAGCCTTCCAAAATTCAGCTGATTGACATGGCTTTTCTTCCATGCTGCTAGGCTTAAAATACTTCTAAAATAGGTTTTATATCAATTTCTCTCTATTGAAATCTACCTTTTGAAAAGAGCTAGTAAAAAGCTGAAAAGCAACTTATATTGCTGGGTTTGCTTCCCTTCATATTTTAATTCCAATCGGTGCAAACATTTCTATCTCTAGTTGGCAAGATCAAAATATGCTCAAGGACTGTGTGGTTTACATGTTTTATATTTGTATTCACATTTTTATTAAGATTGTATATGAGTTTTCATAAATATCATCAGTACAATGATTCTCTAGTCAGTAGCTGATAAAAAATCCCTTATAAAAATTCAAGTATTGCCATTGTAACAGGAGATTCAGTTTTGAAGACAAAAGCATAGTTACCTATTCAACAAGACAAGTTTAGGTAGTACTTTATAAAGGAAACTTTTCAGCTGCACATTTACATGTAAAAATATTTTCTATTTTGACATTTTTTCAGTGCCATGCCAGCCAGATTCACAAATCCAGTTTGGACTTGTATTGAGAGATGCTTACCTTAGGCCTTAGAAATATCATCGTATTGCTTTCTGCTTTATGGAAACTCTGAAAAGATGTAACATGCTGTTGCTTAATGAATAGGTTTTGTAAGAATGAAATCAATAAATGACTTCTGAGTCAGAAAATATTTTTTTAAAAAATTTAAATTCCTTAACTGGCATTTTAATCCTTTCTGCACACAAGTGCATGTGGGAAGTATAGGCAGTGGCTGCACCTACATTTCTGGATAAAAGCATTTTAACATTCCCCATTTATTAATCAAGAGTCAGCTCCAGCTGTCAAAGCAGCCAATGGAAAAACTCCCACCAACTTTAGTGAGAGTTCCTGAGGTCTTGTAAACTGCTGTGGCTGCTACAGAGCAGGACCCACCCCTGCTTTCAGGCTTGACTTCATGAGCAGTGGCAGTTCTGTATGTGTTTTCCTCTCTGTATATACAGAGGAAAAAGGAAAAGAAGATGTGGCTACCCTCATTCAAGCCAACACAGAAGGATACTATACAAAGGAATACACTTCTCAACATACAACACAAATTTTCTTCAATTTCTGTTGCTGGCAGAAGTGACAGCTTACATCTATATCCATGAGGGGAATGTTCCAGTTTACAAACTAAAAAGACAGGGCTTCTGGGTAGGAAATATACTTTATTTTGTAAAGACAAGGTCTACTCAATCCAGTATGTCACAGCATTGAGTTATATTCTCATTGTCAATTTCCAATTCAAACAAAAGCAAACTAAAATCTATAATGTTTTAGAGAATCAAATATATTCAAGTGGGAAAAAATTTACCTAATCTGCCTTCCCTCAGCAAAACATTAACTTAATGAAAAACGCACTGGTAAAGGTTTATGTTTGGGGGGTTTTGTTTGTTTGTTTATTTTTTCTTACAGCAATGTTTTAATCAAAAATCCATACCATATCATCTCTGCAACCTCTGCAGCTAATCCAGTGGAGATCCACCTAATTGAAGGATTTGCAGCATGAGAAAGAGCAGTGGGATAAATAATCGTTTTTGAGTTCCACCTCTAAGTTTCCTCAGTCAGTCCCCTCTTCTGTTCAGTTTCCTTTCTCATACTGACAATGCACAAATTTAAATTTTTCAGAGCACACACTTGCTGTGGTGTGTTCCGTGGGGGCACCGAGCGTCTGCCTGAGGTTTCAGGGGCTGGCCGGGCTGCTCCAAGGCACAGGAGGGCTGGCGAAGTTCCTGTAGGGGTTCACCCAACCCACCGATGTTCCAGGCGTGCTGAAGAAGGAGAGACAGGCGGAGGGGCTTCCCAGATGGTTTATTCGGCAGCGGGATCATGCCGGGGAAGCGCTGGCACCGCGTGTTACAGTGACATAAATACCGACACGAGGCGGCGGTGGGAGGGTACAACATCCAATAGAGGAGCACTGCGGGGTTTGAATTTGGCGGGCTTTGTGTAGGATTGCACAATACAGAGCTCTCCATGTGGTAGAGAACTGATCCCGAGGTGGGGGGAGGGTACATAGCAGAGCCTGACCATGAGATAGACCAAAACTGGCCAGAGCACATGCAACACACGCTAACTGTGAAATAGCTGTACACTGCCCTGTTTATCCTCACTAGTTGCATACACATAAAATTTTCTGACCATTTTACTTGAAAGGCACTCATTCTGAGCCCAGCTTATTCCCCCTACTGCCAGCACGAGAGTGATTAAGATTTTACCCATTGACATGACTGTTGTTTAGTTGCTCCCTGGAGACAAAACAAATGATTAGATGGAAAGCACCTCATAAATTCCACTTGGCACAGGCAGGTGATGGAAAAATCCTCCCCTCCTATTGGAAATCATTACTTTCCTTAGGAATTCACACTCAGCCATCTGAATTGAAGCATTATAATCCCTTGCATTTTTTCCCCTGTCCAGTTCACTGGAGACACACTGTGGAAGCACCCGTTTGCTTACAAAGGGTTATAGCTGGTTCTCACCAAACAAATCCCCTCTCCAGCTCTGCAGAGCCAGCAGCTCAGCAGAATGCCTGCAGTTTCCCTCACACAACAGCTTTAGAAGAGCAGGAGCTCTTTAATGGCCACAAAACATCTTCCTGCAGGAAAAGATGCTTTGATGAACAAAGCCTCTGAGAAGTACACACCCTGACTGAGAGGTGTTGACCCTCATTACTCATTTCAAAGTGCACATCCAGAAGGTGTCCGGTGTCACACCTGGCACACTGATAGAGCAAACTACAAATAAGGATGGTATTATGGCTCTGCCTGTAATCAAAAGATCAACACAGTCAGAAGGACTTATAAAACCCACAAAATCCGATACTACAGGTAACCTGTTGGTACAGTTTGTTCTAACACACAACTATAACTCCTCTCACTGACAGAAGCCTCTAATGCCTGCAACTTCCTAGATGTGGCAGAAACCCCTGGGTAACTGTTTTCTTTGAAATTAAATCTTATTTTTCTGGGTAGACAGGGAAGATCAATAGCTACATGATTTTAAAACCACTTGGTGGATATTTTTTCAGAGTAAGATCAGCCAGATCTGTTTAGTTTAGTACTTGAACAACAGCCAAAGATTTGTAAAAACACCTGTGAAACCTAGTATTTTCATTAATTAGGACACAAATGATTCTGAAAATTTATACTATAGGTTCTTTAAAGGAAAATTCAGCATCTGATATCAAAGTAACCAGGAAAGAAATGGAAAAAAATAACAATTTTAGGTAACCATTTAAGGAGGACTAGCCATAAACATCAAACAATTCACGAAAAAACCATTCAAAACTGTATTTCTACAAGCTAATTGCCAAATTGGAAATCTACAAATTAATATGAATCAGTTTTCTAAATCATTCATGTATTAGAATTCAAGCTATTTCTGCAGCAACTCTTAGGAGCCACTATGAGGAAGCAAAGTTAAAAACTAACACAGGAAGATTTTGTGCATGGACTAGCGTATCACCTCAGCTGGTGCCTAGGCAACTTCAGCATGAGATGTTTTCAATATAGTATTTTATTCATAAGTTACACCAGACACGGAAAGTCACTGTATTTTCCTCTTACCTAGCACAGACCAGAAGTTTCATATTTAGGCCTCCCCTGAACAGAAACAAAGAACACAAGATTCACTTCAATGGTGAGCACTCAAGACAGCACAATACCAGCCAAAGTGTCATTTCCACAATGAATATGTGCAATATCCTATTCACAAGCTACAGGAACAAATTAAAGGGTGTGCATATGGAAATTCCTATCACTGTAAGACATCTACACCATGGACACCACAGCATATCACTCTTTAGAGCCACCTAAACACCACAGGCTCTGCATCAAGAAGTTCATCTGACCTAATCTAGAGGTCTGCTTTGGGCTAAGGTGTCTGCTTTGGGCTAAGGTGTCTCACCCTGGACATATCCAAATCTTTCCACTGCCTGGTAAAGACGTCTAAATGCCTTGTGCACCATACACAGCTATGCTTATCCAGCTTAACCTTTGGAGAGCAATCATCCCCCTTCCCAATCTTACTTAGACCTTTCCATGTGTTCCGAGCTCCTGCTGGGGAGACAGTGTTGCAGTGTCTAATTAATGCTGCTAATGCCAGCACACATCACTGCCATGAGGTCTGCCCACCTGCCACAGAGATATTTGCTGGTAACTGGTCAGAAGTTACTACACTTTGTAAGCTAGTCTTTTTTTTTTTTTTTTTTTTT
>VYZT01031325.1:6508-20073 GCA_013400735.1 Pomatostomus ruficeps
CCCCCCCCCCCCGCTACATCTTAGGAAGTGGAAGAAAGACTGAGAAGTGGAGAACGGGAATAGACTAGTGCTCACGTAGTATTGCTAGAAGAAGCTGTATCTCTAAAATTCCATGAAATTTCATGAAAAGGTGGTGATTTCTTGCCACCTTGTATTTTCAGAAGGAAATTACTTCATGTTTGCCACTTAAGTTTAGTAACAACAGTCTTAGAATGAAGAATTTCTTCTTCTCTCTTTGTCCATGCAATTGCTATTGCTTCCTTACCCTTTTTCCACAGTCTTAATCCATAGGAGGAAGAATTTTTTAACACTTTTGTTCCACTAGTGTTCTGATTCCTTCTGCTATTCAGCATTCAGATTTCACCAGCTTCTCTTTTCTCACCTGCATGTACATTAACCCACAACAGCAACAGTCACAAGAGAGTAGGGCCAGAGAGGACTGACCCCCTTGAGAGAGACTTGCCATTCCCCTGCCGTGGACATGATGCCACAGGGCATGGAGAAGTAGTGGAGGGGAAATTAAGGACCCAATAACTCATTAGGGTCCATAACTCACTGCTTAACTAAAAAAAAAAAGACATCTCCAGAGGGTGATTCAACTCAATACATATTTCCTCTAGAGATTGTCCTGTATGATCAATAGACATAATGTTTAATCTGCAAACAATTAAAATGTTTGGTGATCTTGACAAAAATGGCTTCAGCCAGTAACACCGCTTCAAGATACTTCTCAGACTCCTGCCATGGTTAAGGGTCCTACTGTCTCAAATATACCTTCTCTAGAGACATGTCATGGTAACACTTGAATCACATCTGTCTTTTTACTAGATAGTTGGTTTGTGGTTTTGGTAAATTCTGTTCTTACGAATTACAGGATCATAAGAATCCATGTCAGTTTTCTTCTTGGAACTGTGAAGATGGCTTCAGAAGTGAGAAAAGGGATACCAGAATATCTGAAACACTAAAATAACACTGTGTAAGAAAGAATGTTCAAACCTGAAGAAATCTCAACCACCTGCTCGAGTCCATGTGTGTGTCTGAACCCTAGTGAAACCTGGGAAAGTTCAGGGCCAGGTGCAGGAAAGCCTGGGAGGCAAATCTAGCTCATCTAAATTACAGTGGATTCTGAGGGGAAGTGCAAGACAATAAGCAATGTGGCTTTCATTATATCATCTGTTTCCATTTCTTTCTGCTTATGATTTTGTTTATCAAATCCAGCTGCTTTAGCTTAGTGATAAAAAAGAAAACTTGCACACAATAAAAACACTATATAGGAAAAGAACCTCAGAATAATTAACGTAGTCATAAAATGGTAATGCAAGAATTCACTTTGCAGAGAGTCAGTCTGACTATCATGTGATTATCTATTTCCCTCTCAAGCAAAGAAACCTGAGAAAAACAAAAAAATAAACCTGCATTTGTCAGTCAGCATAACTGACTTTATCTCTGTGCAGCAAGGGTTCCAAAAAGTTACGGCAACTAGAATCCCTTGTCTTTTCTAAAATTGGAAGTCTGTACGTTTTTTGACAGAATCTGGGATAGACTGCCTCAGGAAGCTGTCTGGAAAGGAAATTGGCTTGTGTCTTGAGAGAACATGGAAGAGGTATTCGTGGACTTGTCTTCTGTGAAGCTACAAATATGGAAGGCTCCAACATCCATACTTCATGGCCTGGAGAAACTCGGAGATTAAGCAACTACAGTGGGGTTGGATACTATATGAATGCTACAGGTATTAGTGGAGGAAGGGAATGATACAGTCAGGGTTCTTAATGCAAGTGCTTGTTCATGACTGCTTGAGCTCTGCTTTTAGCCATTTCAGCAGTCCTCAAGGCACCTAAAATTCAGGGAACTGAGATCTTGTCCTTTTTTTATTTAAATTATTTTTAAAAAAAATCTCTGTAATAATGCAGCAGACTCAGCCTACATTGAGTTTACAAAACTATCCTAGTATTATGGTATGCATACTATTTTCTATCACTGTTTTCAAAAGAATTGAACCACAAAACCGAAGTGATAAAAAATAGTAGTTCAACTAAAGAAACAACTGCAACATCAAATGGAGCATCTAAGTCATTTTGTCAGCTCTCATTTGACCTTTTTTCATGGTTGGATTTTCAATAGACTGAGAGACTACTAAAGTAATGTGCTGTGCTTTCAGTCAAATAGCATAGATTTCATGACCCTGAATAGTTTGGATATGTATCCAGCACTCAGATGTAAGTCTCTGTTGTCCCTTTGTCCTTTTAACTTGTTGGGTTTTTTAATCATTGCCCTACAGCTTTACTTTTTTTCCTCAGCAATCAAAAAATTTCTTTTAAAACTTAACTTCCTCTTTATGAGGGTCTACTAACTCACAGAGGATATTGAATCAGAGGAATTTACTTTAATTCTGCAAATTTTTGCATGTATACCTGCACACGTAGGTTTATTAGCATGAATTGGATTGTTAATGCCCTAAAATTTAACATTTATTTAAAAAGTAGGATCTTTCTTGCACTGATAGCACAGTAAATAGTACATTGCACATGCAGGTGCACTGGCATTTAAAATTATGATACAGTGGCATAATACTTCAGGAATACTTATCTCTTCCAATGAAGATGATAATCTGTAAATAGCTGTGTGACATTCCTGCCTCTCTTCGGGGATTGTATGCAGGTGATTTGTACAGATGCCTTAAAAAGCCTTAGAAAATTGGTGTCTGGTATTAAAATGCAATCTGGTAAGTCCTAAAGTCAGCACAGAATAAGACAGAAAGGTCCCCCAAATAACTATTTCTGAATAGTAAAACAGCCCAAAGGTAGGCAAGGATAATGCATGTTCTACTCTTTTCAGATAAGCAGAATACAGTTATAAACAGAAAAAAATTACTGGTGTTTTGCTTCTTCAGCTCCATATCTGGATTGCATATCTTTTATGTAAAAAATAAAATACATACTAATTCTTGTAAAAATTAATTTAGATAGATACACAATTTCACAAGCCTAAGGAATCTGATGCTAACATGAATATCTTCTCTTGAGAAGCTGTATGCAGCTAGATCGATACACAACACATTATGACCAGACCTGTACCTGATACTTGTTTGGGGTTTTTTTGTATGTTTTCTTCTTGTTGTTTAAAATTCACTCCTCACCCCCTTAAACATTTGCATTTATTTGTTTTCCTTAAGAGAAAACTTAATGGAAATTTATTTGATGGTATGTGCTTACAGACATCTGCTTGTCTCCACAGCTGTTCAACTGACAGGAGACCTGTAATGGTTCAAGCTCATCTCAACATCTTTCTTAAAAACATGTTGGGTTTTTTGTTTAGGGTTTTTTTTTTTTTGTATGTGCGGGTTGGGTTTTTGCTTACTGAAAGACTTCTAAAATACAGGTTAATTGACTTGTCAGTGCATGTGAAGGCTTCCAGCAGGCTGCTTTCAGCACTCTGAGACTGATCCAACTTACATACTTTTATACACAGGCTCCTTTTCAGTAGAAATAAGGGTGCAGATCTTGGCCCATTTGTGTCTCACGCCAAATCTGAAGCAAGTATGTAGTTATTGTAGGGAAATGAGAAGCAGTTTTGGCTCTCTGAGTTACGTCATAGCTTTATTCAAACAGGAAGGCCTTATGACATAGGGTAAAACCAGAAGAGAAAAATGGTTGGAAATGTACAATTGACGCTTGGTAGTTGGAATAATGTTTCTTCTGTTTTGTCAAGGAACAAATATGCTTATCTGTACAGACCACAACTCCAGTGTGAACAGCACAAACAGAATCATGGAGAGTTAAACCTTGGACTAAAGTATTATTATCTGTAAAATAATCAAGGACAGACATTAGGAAAATAAAAATCGATAGCAGTATCAGACCCAGAAATACTACTTCTTTTAGGACACATTCATAATAGAAACTGGGGGGCATCTTTCATCTGTAAATGCAGCTCAGAATAGGCTTTTGCAACATTGCCTCTGGATGATGGTATAAAGGTCTTGATTGTTTATAAATTTTTTTCATTATCACTAAAAAATATTTCCTGTTAGATCTTCCTTGGAGCAAGAGATTTCATATATTACTGAATTCCCTTACTCCAAATCTGCATATACTACCACCTAAACTAAGTTTTAGTATAAACTTTATAATTAACCAATTAAAGTATGAATAGAAGAAATTGACTCTTTGGCATACTGGGACTGGCAGTAGCACTATGGCTGGACCCATGCAGACATTAGTCCTACAGGCATGTGCAACATGGACACTGTGTTCCAAATACTCCCTGCAAGACAAAAAATTCATGGGAAAGGAAAAGCTGAAACCTTGTCTACTTTGTTTCTGGGTCAGAAACTGAGAAGTAAATTGCATTTTTTCTTGTACTGTTTTTGGTTGGTTGGTTGGGGTTTTTTTATTTGTTTTTTTGGTTTGGTTTGGGGTTTTTTTGTGTCCTTGTCTTCTCTAACCCTAGGTTTTGGAGGAAGAAAGAAAATCACAATTGAGCATGAATTCCATACAGTTCATATGCTGTCCCATATTCAGTGAAAATGTTGTAGTGAATTCAGAGCAATACGTATTTAAAAAATCATGGGATTTTGACCTCTTGCTTTTGTAGCACCTTGCATGAATAACAACTGTGATTTTTTATGGAGTATTGCATCAGTAAGGAA
Organism: Pomatostomus ruficeps; assembly: GCA_013400735.1. Classification (NCBI taxonomy): domain Eukaryota; kingdom Metazoa; phylum Chordata; class Aves; order Passeriformes; family Timaliidae; genus Pomatostomus; species Pomatostomus ruficeps. The sequence continues at coordinate 11,157 of VYZT01031325.1, forward strand.
GGGTTTCTCTCAAAGTCTGCAGAATAGCCAGATTTTCCCTGTTACAGAATGTTTTTTTTCTCTAATTGGGGAATAATGGACAATCTTTCATAAACAGTAATTATTTCCCCTTGAGCAATCAGAGCAAATGCACACAGATTACTACATGCAAAACACAGACTATTCAAAGCAGTTAAGTACACATTGGTCTGACTTCCAGCTGGCCATGAATTCTTTGTAATTATCAAAACACCCAAGGTTCTTTTTTTGTAGTCTCTGATTTGGCTTCCAGCTTCCATAAATGCTTTGCAAAATTTAGAAACTGCAACATAACAAAATCTTGCTTATATAAAATTTTTGGGCCTACAGAAATAGAGTTGTTATACAGTTTATGCAGTTTAAAATTTCCGTAACTATTCAACTCAGGTTTTTTTCTGCCTGCTGCTTCAAGCCATTTTTGTTATGCCTGGAACACACCACATACACTCCTACAATGATGATATCTATGAAAACCATTGTACTAACTATCACACAGCTGTTAATAACAGATGCATGAGTTTTGTGACGGGGCTGCAATTTATCTAGATCTTTCCTCTGGATATGACTGTTCCTCTGTCTTAAGTAAGCACATACGGTGAAAGGGCTTCTAATACTGTGATTTATAAGAAAATTAAATAAAAACTCCCCCTCTTTCACAAGGATAGAAACACCCAAAGGTCTTTTGAAGGCTCTTTCAACACAGTAAATTATATCTAGTCAAGATAGACTGTAGTATGAAGGACATGCTAAAAAGTCCACTGGGTCATTGCAAAATGACAGTTCTCCTGTTTTTCTTAAACTAGCAACTTTTAGGATCTCTGGAGCAGGGGGCCCACAATCTTTAACAGCATGTGCACCTAATCTAGTGTTACTTCCGTTGTTCCCCTGGAAAACTGAATACCTGCCTTCCAGCTGGGCTATTCAGATGTTCTCAGAGTTTGCTGTCTTCCTCATTCCAGAGGTTTCTACCTTCTTTTGACTAGACAAAAGAAGACAGCTTTCCTCTCTAAGGTGAATGCTGATGAATTCTATAATACAACATGCTGTAGAAACAGTGGACAAATGAACAAAAAAGATGTACCATTCTTCACACATCTGTGGCAGTGACCCAGCCTTCCTTCCCTCAGGACAGTGACTCTGAGAGAGATACAGAAAGCATGGCTGGGGAATCCTCTGATCCTCCCGCATTTTAGCATGTCAGTCAAAGTCTCTGTTCCACTCCTTTCCCCTCAGAGTTATTTTAATATTCATAAGGTTATTTTAATATTCAGCAAGTGCTGGAAAGTTCTGTTGTTCTGTTATGTTGATTGGTTGATTTAAAGTTCCTCTCGTGTTCAGAACTTACTGGATGCGGGTCACTCCTCATCATCCTTTGATTTGTGGAACCCTGGACCCTCCCCTCTGTATCCTTCCCTTTTTGTTCCCCTTAAAAACTCAGTGTAACTGCCCCAAGAAGTCCTCTCTCATAGCCCAGATCCCCTCACAATAAAACCTTGGGTGCTGCTACGGAAGGGTCCACTCCCACTTCTTTGTTCCTGCATTCGCTTCTTTAATACCGGCCACATCTGCCTCACTGGCTGCGGAGCCGACAGCTAGGCAAAAAGGATAGACAAAAACTGCGTTTCTGCAGCAGGTGTATCTGGCCAAGCGCAGTCCGTCACCCGCAGGCTTCCGGGCAGCCTGAGCTGTCAGTGATACACATCTAAAATTAAAATCCATACATGATGTTCTTAAAAAAGGTCTCTTGAATACCTATGTATTGGTCCAACATGTTTATTGTTTCCACCAAATAACTATACAAGTGAAAAAATTCAATCTCAAAAGTATTTCATCATTAGTGTCTCCCACTATTTTTGTTACATAGTATATTCCAAAAAATAAAAGTATGCCTAATAAGAGCATAGAACACTTACTTCTTCTTTTAGGAATTTTGGAGCTCAGCTGATGTATTTGCTGAGTTTAGCAAATATTCCATAATTAAATTAATACATTTCCCTTAACACACTTCTGTTCCTATCTTCTGGATTGCTAGGAAATAAACTACTATAAATACAAACCTAATCATATTTCTACAGACATCAGTGGAATTTACAACTCATTGTCTGAAAGTCCATCCCACACCAGAATACAAAAAGTCCCTCTACAGCTTTCTTGATGGCCCTCTGTAGGTACTGGAAGGTGCCACTGTAAGGTCTCCCCTGAGCCTCCTCTTCTCCAGGCTGAAAAACCCCAACTCCATCAGCCTGTCTTCACAGGAGAGGTGCCCCAGTCCTTGCTCCAGCCCTCTGATCACCTTTGTGACCCTCCTTTGGACTTGCTTCTGCAGGTCCATGTCCTTCTTATGTGACGCGCCCCAGAGCTGGATGTAGCTTTCCAGCTGGGATCTCACAAGAGTGAAAGAAAGGGGGAGAATTGCCTCCCTCAGCCTGCTGGCCACTCTTCTTGTGACACAGCCCGAGATATGATTGGCTTTATGGGTTGCAAGTGTGCAGTGCTGGCTGACGTCAAGGTTCCCCTCCACCAACAGTCCCAAGTCATTCTCCACAGAGCTGCTCTCAATCCGTTCTCTTCCCAGCCTGTGTTTTTGCTTGGGATTGCCCTAGCCCGGTGCAGGACGTTGCACTTGGACCTGTTGAACACTATGAGGTTCACGCAGCCCCACCTCTCTGTCGCTCCTGTCTGCTTTCTTAGGACGCCTTCCCGGATAACTGCTGCCCAAAGCCAGAGCGATCCCAGTGTCCGAGACCGCCTTTGCTGCGGGGGTGGTGACACCAGGACGGCACACATAGGCCCCACCGGTGGGAGCTGGGTTTAGCGTGGAATGGGGGGGCAACGAAAGTCGTAGGAGACCCGAAGACAAAAGGAGGGACTCCAGGTGTGAGCGCACTGTGGTTTATTATGCCACAATGGAATCCTCAGGGACCGGAGCCCCGAACAGCTGGGGACACGGGGTCTTAAGGTAAACAAACAGCCAATTAGGTGAGGGTACAGGGGAAGGGTTAGGGAGGGTCCAGGGTTACAGAGCCAGTAACTTGAGGAATGGGGAGGACAGTAGGATAAATAAGGAGGGAAGAACAAATCATTAACTGAATAACGGAGAACCTACTAGACTTGGGGAGTATACAGAAATTAATAGACAACTGGGTATCCAATGAGGAGACTCGGAGGTGGGTTTGTTATAACTTGGGTTACACCACCGTGATGTCTGTTTCCCGGGGGAGCCCTCCAGCTCTGGGAGTTCTCCACCAGAGCTCCTTTTCTTGGGTGGTACATTCTGAGGCTTTCAGGCCTTTATTATTTATACTTATCACCCCGACACCTCTCAAGCCTATCAAAAGTCCCTCTGGATGGCATCCCTACCCACCCATGTACATGCACCTATCGGTCATTTGGACACAATGCTCATGAACAGATTAGAAATTACCTTAATAGACAGGTTTGCTACTAAACTAATCTTTATTCATTGAAAAGCAATTTCACAATAGTAATGTACCTTTCTATGAACGGTGCCATAGAAATACACAAAAATTAAATGTTCACTTAGAAATACCATTCAAATACAAATGCACTTTAACCGTAAATGTAAATAGGTTATGAAGAGACTAATTAGTTAATATATAAAGTCAAAACTAAAATATGGCTAAGATTTTCTCTTACTACTTTGACAAAATTAACTTGATAACAATTTTATGTGAGTGAGGATTGAAGACTTCAAACCTTATGCATTATAATTTTAAATATCCATTAAATGGTTTCAAAACCTCTGAAATGAAACTAAATAAGCTCTACTCACAAAGGAAAACCCAGCTAGCTTTTTCTACTAGAAGGGTAATGAAACTTTTTTTAAAGGTAGATCATTAAAGAGCATGCATGCCTAGGATTTTTTCTCTTTTTTAAAATTCTGCCAGGATATGCTGTATTTTAATAATGCATAAATGATTCTTTCTATACAATCTAAAAAAGGCAACTTCTTGACACTTTCGTTTCACCCTGAGTTAACAGAACTGAGGATACTAGAATGTCTAAAAAAATTCAGCATCTACTTTCACTGTCATATTCCTTACATGCTAATTTGGAGGTCAAGGTAGGTGGATAAAAGTTTTAATATTTTTAGCTGAAGAAAGTTCTACTATGCATTAGACAGTCAGCTGAGTCTTATTAGAAACAGTGCTGGAAAAATTTCAAAGAGGCTTTGGACTTGAGTAAAGTTAAGATAGCAAGGAACAGACTCTTTTATAGACACAGGTTTCTTGTGTAGTTCCTGGTTCACAGGAGATGGTTCTGATTTTTATAATTGATTTTGTCCTTTAGAAATGCATACATCTTGTAGACACATTTAATGATACTAATAGTGTTTCATTCTTTGCCATCTATTTCACCAGCTGAGTGTTGATCTCAAATTTGGCATAATGGTGACTTTTTTCTATCCTCACCTCCCCTGACTTTGAAACAAAACTAACGTCTGGGACTAGTGAAGGTTCAAATACAGGCCCGGAATTACACTTTCTGTGCACGGCATTGTATTTTATGCTGCTGATTTTGTTTCCTTTCTTCACCACCCCAATCACAAAACAATTCTACTTTTAAGTGTTTGAAACACTAATCTGAGCTTTTATGGATGTGTTAGTAACCACTGCTATTGACAGAGAAGTAAGTGTTTGACCAAAATAATAACAAAAAGGAAATCAGAATGCATGCAAAAGTCAAAGAATTTTTGTCATTTTGGCTGTGTCCTCCACAACAGTCAATGCACCACTGCTTCACAGACATTCCATGACTATGTTGCCTGACCCATGAAATTGCTTTTCTACTTAAGCATATGTTAACAAACACTGATTTATTGTGTCTTCCCTACACTAAATGTGTCAGTGGTAATGCACTATGGATTAACTTCTGGGGTGTAGAGGTGATTGGGGGAGAGGGGGTGGGTGGTGGTGTCTTCTTTTTTTTTTTTAAACGTACTATTAATTCAAGGTTTTGCTTTTTATATTAAGGTATGGTATAATTTCGGTTTAAATTGAATGCTAATTTTTCATGCAATAACTTAAAATCATGGTAGAATTTTGATGGAGTACATGAAGATAGAAAAATCCTATATATATAATAAAAATGACATGAATGAAGAAAGTAATTATAGAGGTATAGTTATTAGGTTCAGAAACTGTAAATCAACTTTGCTTACAAAGTTATTTTCTTCAAATCATGCAAACAATCTTTGAATTCTATAAGTTGTACATTATTCATAGTCTAGATCAAGGAGCTGGGATTGTTGGTATCTCAAGAACTTAAGAAAGGAAGAGTGGTATAATAACATTATATCTGAGCCCGGATTTCCACTGACTATAACAAGAACTTGGACTAATCACCAGTATTGACACCTAAATGCAAGAGTATTGAAATTGAGCTAAATTCCATTTCAAAGTCTGATGTTGAATCCCACCATAATTATATTTTTTGGTGGTCAGTAGTGAATCACAAATTTCTTTCCAGTGCTGTATATTGTTGCATTGGATTTTTCTTCCTTGCATGGTGGAATGTTTTGGATTTGTGATGAAAACAGTAAAAATAACACACCTATGCTATAGCTTTTGCTGAGCAATGCTTATACAAAATGGAGGACTTTTCTGTTTCTGCCTGCAGCCTCTCAGCAAGGAGTCTGGATGTACACAGATACCTCCTGGGAGATGACACAGCTGGGGCAGCTGACTCCAGCTGGCCAAGGGATGTCTCACACAATACAGCATCATAATTAGCACATAAAGCTGGGGAGAGAAGGGAGGAGTGGGATGTTCAGAGTGAAACCATTTATCTCCCCAGGTCACTGTCACACCTGATGAAACTCTGCTCTCCTGGACGTATCTGAACATGTGCCTGCCAATGGGAAGTGGTCAATTAATTCCTTATTTTGCTTTGCTTGTCTCTGCTGCTATTGCTTTCACTTTGAGCTGTCTTTGTCTCAACCCATGAGTTTTCTCACTTTTAATCTTCCAATTCTCTCCTTCATTCCACCCAGGGAGTGAGAGTGGGAAGTTTTGTGGTGCTTAGTTACCATCTGGGGTTACCCCACAACAGCCATTGTGATGCAGTCAATTTGTTTGGGTAGCCAAAGATCTGGCAGGGTATCATTATCTCAACACAAGCTTTCTCATGACAGGTTATACTACCTAATGAAGCTTCTATTTTGAGGAAAAGCAAGGAGCAATGTTGTGTTTGCAGTTAGGGTTACAGTGGTTTTACAATTTTTGTAGTAGAGTCCACCCTTTTTTAAAGGTGTAGTGAAATTGACACCTCCTCTATAAAAAGAAAACAATTGTCATAGAGTGATTTTTATTTGCTGCTTGCTTTTACTTTTAAACCTTTTCAAATATAAGACAGCAAAGGATGTTTTTTCTCTCCTAGTTTTGGTATCTTCTTTTTGAAATTTAAACTAATTGCTTAAGATGTCTCCTTCTGCATCATATGTGTAGAACCATAGCTTGCAATTCAGTTACTGTTACTGTTCTATTTACATACATACAAAAATCTTGCCTTTTCAAAGGCAAACAATAAGAACGCAGAAAATTTCTGAAAACTTTCCAGCATGTTACAACTCATAACACGCAAAAGAGAATGTAAAGTTTTCTGTCAGAACACAGTGATTCAAAGTATCTTTGGTAGTACCTCTGCTGAATTATTTTTTAGAATTTTGATTTCAGAGTGGGATTTATTTGCCTAAATACATCTCAGTAATTACAGAAGAACATGGGTCATGGAGAAAAACAGGTACTTCCAGAGAGAAAGCATGTAATTTAGATTCATCTTGCGTAAATTTCTCTCTAGAGGTGCTTTCTTTCCGTGTTTTAGAGACAAGAGTGACAAGCTCAGATGGACACCTATGACTGAGATGTCTGTACACAGCCAATTTGTGCCATTTGAGACTGCCTCAAATAGCCAAAAAGATGATATAAGAATGACAAGTATGACAAAGGAGTTAGGTATCTTTATGAACCAGTGGTCATTCCCTGGCGTCTCACTTGATACTACACACCTGTGATTTGGGAAGATGACTCACAGCCCGAGTGTGACTCAGCTCTGGATTCCAAAACCTCAGTAAGGGTGTCTACATGTAAGCACATACGAACATTACCAAACAATAAATGGAGACGATTGAATACAGCAAATAAAGCATGAATAATCTCCACATACACTGGCATTCATTTGTATCAAAGGTGCATTCAGGTGGATTATTTCATTTTGTCATATAACTGATGACTATGAGAATTAGGGAGGTTAGAGAGAATTAAGAGATCAGTGTGATGGAAGTGTTTAAGCAACATGAATCAGGCCAGTTTCAAACTTAAAAAAATCTTAATACTATTGCATTTATTAACAATGTACTTCATGTTAGTAGTTCTTCTAGTTAGTAGTCAGTCAAGTTATGGGTTACACCNATTCCTTATCAGTCATGATCATTGTTTATTCAAAGTGGCAAGCCCTTAGAATTTCTGTACTCCATCGACTAAGAGTATGCACTACCATGGAGCTGATGGCCATAAATTGGCACTGATAGCTAGCATCCTTGAGGATTTTAGTTGCCCAGGTTGAAGTAGCCAAGCTTGAAAGGTCTTCCACTTGGGAAACTGTGGTGGTGAAGCAGCCACCAAGACTGGTCCCCACGGCAGCCAGAGGGGGAGAGTGAAAGTGACGCTGAAGAAATCCCCGATCTTCCCTAGTTTTCCCACCTTTGGTTGCTGTCAGTCAAGTTATGGGTTACACCCCTTTCCCCTCAAGTTTAGTTACATATTCATAAAGTTGGTTTAATATTCATATGTTACTAGAAAGTTCTGTCTTTCTNCCCGGAGTGCCAGACCGTGGGCGGCGCCGGAGCGTCCGAGCGCTGTTTGCTGTCGCCTCTGCGGTCCAGTAGAAAAGCTGTCCAGGCAACCGCAGCGCCGTGACAGGAAACTGAATCATAGGCTTGGGTGGAAGGAGCCTTAAAAATCATCTTGCTCCAACCCTCTGTTATGGGCAGCAATACCACAGAACAGATGCCACCTGCTAGATCAGGCTGCACAGGGCTCCATCCAGCCTGACCTTGGACTTCCAGGGATGGGGCATCCACAACTTCTCTGGGTAACCTGTTCCAAGGCATCACTACTCACTGAGTAAATAATTTCTTCCTAGCATCTGATCTAAATGTCTCCTCTTTTAGGTTTAAACCTTTCCGCCTCATCCTCCGACTATCTGCCCATGTAAAATGTTACTTTCTCTATTTTATATAATCCCTTTCAAGTACTGAAAGGCCCCAAGGAGTTCACTCTGGAGCCTTATCTTCTCCAGGCTGTCTTATTTATCGGGGGCATAACTTTTATCTTCCTTTTGTGACCCATGTATCTGTAGAAGCCCCTCTTACTGTTCTTTACACTTGATAAATTCATCTCCTACTCTGCCTTAGCATTTCTCATCCTGTGCCTACACAGAAGTTCTTTATTCTTCTCAGGATACAAGACCTTGGTTGCGCTGCCTGTGCACTTCCTTCCCACACTTTATTTTGACCAGGAGGAGGCAGCATTTTCACCATACCTTAAAAAAAAGAGTATACCCTGCCTACAAAAGTTGTAAAACCATTGTAACCCTAACTGCAAACACAACACATTGATTGCTTTCTCTCAAAACAGAAGCTTCATTAGGTATCATAACCTGTCATGAGAAAGCTTGTGTTGAGATAATGACACCCTGTCAGACCTCTGAGTTAACTCCGACTGGCAATTGAGCACCACACAGCTGCTCACTCACTCTCCCCAGGTGGAATGGAGGAGAGAATCGGAAGAGTAGAAGTGAGAAAACTTGTGGGTTGAGATTAAGACAGTTTGATAGGTAAAGTGAAAGCAGCAGAGACAATCAAAGCAAAACAAGGAAT
>VYZT01031329.1:0-31026 GCA_013400735.1 Pomatostomus ruficeps
GTTCAGAAACGTCTCCTCCCACCCTTCATTGTGAAGGCAACTAATCAACATAGGTCTGATACAGATTAATCTGGAATAAATGCCAAGAGTGTCAGGGTTACAGTGACTCCTTGGGCCCCATTTCACCGAACTCATCATTCAGATGCATATCATTGTCACACCCCACAAGCAGATGCGCTGGGACATGCTCCTTCATGGGTAACATTAAGTTATCTCAAGGGAACTAGAGGGAACAGAGGACTATAAAAGGAGATAAATCACAAGGGTACACAAATACACGGTATAATCACACCATTTCACCCTCTGAGGGAAAGCATCTAGGTTTAAGTTGCTTACCAGTGGAATATTACAGATCTTGTCAATGTAAATTTTCTCCAGTTCCAGTGACAAGCAGATATTATAAAAAGAGGTATCCTTCAAGGAAGATAAAAATGAAGTAGAAGCTGTGAAGTACACAAAAGATAGATAGGATTATTCAAAGAATATATCCTCCATCGTGAACACTGACTGAAAATTAACTATGTTCTGAAGAAAAAAAGGAGGAAAAAATCCTGAGGCTACCAGTCTCAACCAAACATTGCTTATGGACAAAATATAACTTCAGATAATCACAGAAACATTCTGAAAATTGTCAGAAGGAGGAACCAAGATAATGACTGGAACTGGTTGACTAATCTGTTTCAACCTTGTCATTTGTCATACCAGGTAACTAACTACTCATGAGTAAGATTTTCTCCTAGCAGCTGACTTACTCTTTTCATTATGTGGTAGTGTCAAGACTCAGCACAGCTCGCAACAAAATATTTCTGGATACTTTGAAGGGTTTTCCCTGCTGAATGTCAGTAAAAAAGGCATAGGACCAGTAACCACACTAAGGCACTGGTCTGTCAAACTGTCTAGGATGTCCAGAAACAGAGCAGCCAGACACTTGTCCTTTGAAGTGAACAGAAACAGGATTATTTGGGTTTTTTTTAACGAATGCTTGGAAAAGTGGAAAAATATGCAATGGGTTCTGCAGTGTGGTGAATTATTAGTATTAATGTTTTTCTTATTTATGCTTACAGACACTATTTTCTTGGTTTTTAATATGATAGATGACAAACAGATTATGACCTTGAGTGATAACCTAATGGTGATAACTCTGGGCAAAACTATAAAATGTGTTTGCAACTTGACCTTGCCATCCCATGACATGTGAACACAGCTGTGGGAAGCACAGGTAAAAACTATGAACCTAATAAAGGCACTCACTTTCATGAATTTGCCTTCTTTGTAGAAATATAAAGAAATGTAGAGAAATAAAATAATGCAAAAAATTGCAAAAAATATCTGAATACAGTGAAATCAGAAATGTCAAAATATAGATCTTGCTGACTCTTGTGGTCAGTTCAGAATAATATTAATGTTTAAAGCAATGTCAAAATAGAGGACAGCATTTGTTTTCAAATGTCTGATATACACTTTTTCCCATTTCTTCCAAGTTCCATTGTTGAGTGGAAACAGCACAGATTTTCAGTGATGTAAAAGCAACCCACAGCTACAGGCACAGCTGCACAACCCGAAGCAACCAAATTACTGGAACTTACTGCAATATCACCTGCTAGACAAGCAGAAACAATGGTGTCATTGTCCAAGTTTTGCATCTTTTCTGTGGTTTTATGAAATCAAATGAAGGCACCAAATATTTACTGGTCTTTTCAAAGAAGTGCCTAAATTTTCCCAGCTCCAAAATACAGAGAGTGCTAAACCAGATTCCTTTTAAAATGCTCTGAAATGTAAAAAATACATCAAGGTTTCTGATTAATGACTTGCAATAAATTAGCATCTCCCTCCTCACTGACTAGTGTTTAGTACAAGACATAAGATGAGGTTGAAACACTTGAAGGTTTAAAGGGAACAGATTCATAGAGATAACACTTAAATGCTCTTTCCTCAGTGCTATGAATTCATAAAGACATATCCTATGATGAATTTGGTGCATACCAAGGTATATGTTTTATGACTGTTCATTCAGATGTTTAAAAATAACCTAGCATTATTGCAAAATCTATGTGCCATTTTTTATACCAGCAAGCTGCAGAACTATTTGTTTCAGCAAACACCACCCGAGGGAACTTTCAGTAAAGAGATGAAAAATGTTATAGGGTTGGTGTTCTTTTTTTTTTTATCTTTGCCTAATTGTGTCTCCATTTTACACTACACTCTTTATTCTCTGCCCTTTTCACATAGCCAGCTGCCTTTTGGAGCTCTGTGAAGAAGCAGGCTGGCTTCACGCTGTAACAGGCACCAGCTCCCAAAGCCTGGTCTATTGATGAGTCACATTGCTGCTGTGTGCCTGCAAGCACATCGCACAAGTTCCTACGCCGCTTCCTTTCGGACTGCTGGGAGGCAGAAGGGAAAAGCGTGTGTGGAACACAAACTACAAAAACAACCCTGGTAGCAAAATCTCCTGCCCCATCGTAAAGCACAACAACCAGTGACACAGTGGAACTTCTGCTTCAGAGTCAGTGCAGGTTCATCCTGTTATCCACTGGGCAGCTGGGGGAAGTGACGTCAGGTGCACAGAGTTCTTGTTTGAAGGCAGGGATATGCACCAAGACGTTTCAACGCAGGCAGGAAGCCTCTTGTTAAAGACTGGGTTGTACTCACATCAGGCCTTGATCTACCCCTTTCCCCAGCTGGCCATCCCCAGCTCAGCCTGGGCCAGGGCTACCACCCTCAACTCAGAGAATGCACTGCCTTCAGAGAGGCTTGGTGCCACTACAGCCAGACTTGCTCTGAAGAACACAGCCAAGCCGTCAGGAAGAAATATTCTCACACAGCCCTTGCTTTGCAAGCTCTGCTTCAAGAAGAAATTCCCCTGAGCTAAGGCTGAGTCGAGAACATGAGTGCAGCTCAGCCTCTCTATTACCACACTTCAAAACTGCAGCTAGCCAAAGCACCAAGCCTTAAAACCAAAAGCTGCCCTACTGCCACACTCTCTTGCACTCACATACACCCTGACAATTTTCATTTTCTCTATCATTTGGCAGCATCTGCATATCAAACCACCATTATAAAATGGTCACTACTGAACATTCCCTTTTAGACTGGCATCATGTGGAGAAACACATGACAAAGCACTCTTGGCTTTCACCAAATTTTCCAGTATGTGCTTAATGAGGTTTTCCTTGTCCTGTTTTCAAATGTCACTCTGCCATTCTGCCAAGGGTCATTTCATCCCCAACACACGTAAATTCTCACTGATACCCACAGCCTCATGGCTGTTCAGGCAAGGCACAGAACAACCTCTCAGGAGGCCAAGCCCCCCTTAGCTCTTTTGAATGTTTCAATTTGTCTCTAAATAGTACTGATCCTTCTGCCCTTTTCAGAGCACATGTCCTTGTTCACCTAAAAAATAGTTGAATTTTATAGCTTAGGTTAGGACAATGTGAACTTCTAGTGACTAATAGTGGCACTCCTTGTATCTGCTCTGGACAAACTGGTTCAGCTAAGCCCTCTGTGAAAACTCAGTTATAGATTCCACTAGTGAGAATTTACACTTGATATAATCCATCTCTCTGGACTGCTTGAAACACACTCCAAAGGAGAAAAGCCTAAAATCCCTTCATCCTCCTCACCCTTTATCAATGATGCCAGCAGTGAGGTATTTGTCTGAGTTACAGTGGGGGGGTCGAGCTGCAACCTTGAGCTAAGAGCAGCAAGGGCTCTTGAAAGAACAAGGTTATTTTTGGTGCAAAATTCAAAGACTGGTCAAAATCTCAAATAGAAGAATTTGACCTTTAAAACTTCTACCTTCCCAGCAAGACCCTGCAAGATGTAAGTCAGGAGATGAGTAACATCTTTGAAAGCCTCAGGTTTCTCTTTGCACCACCAGAACAGGTGAGGCAGAGAGAGTCCCTGGTGAAATGCATGGCAAGGATGGTCCTGGAGTAGCCCCACATTGCACTCTGCAAAACCCTTGCTGTCAAAAGGCATGGAAATACCTACATATCTTTTGGTCTGATAACTCTAGAGAGGCAGTGGTAGGTACTTCACTGTGCTCGCAAGGAGTGTGCAGAGTGGTGCCGTGAATTCCCCTGGGGTCAGAGCAGGTAAACTGAAGACCTGTAACCCATCCAAGAAGGAGGTCAGGGTGACATCAGCTAGTACATAACTACATCAGTGCTTTCCAGTTTGCTGTTTCTTGGAAGAAAAGTACGTTTCAAAATACCCACTGCACACTCTGTGGTTCGTTCACCAGCAGCCCTCTTCATTGAATTATAGAGTGAAGTTGTTGTGGCATTTAAAAGAGGTTTCCCCCCCCACCCCATATAACCCAAAAGCTGGAGTTTAAAATTCTTACTGTATGAACATTAATATGAAAAGAATGCTGTCTCCTATTATGGAATTGTGTTATAAAACTGGAATGCTGTCCCCGCCCCGCCTGGCTCACAATCATCCAGACTTTGCCAAAAATCATCCTGAGATGATCCATACTACAGAGCGTGTGTCTCACGATGGGAACTGGCTCCTGACTCACAAAGACAAGAGGCCTCAAATGTGTAAAGCTGGCAGAGGGGGTTTTTTAATCTGTCGGTAACAATCAGGCGACGTGCTTAATTGCTCTGAATTCTGATCTCTCCTCTGTGTGCAGCCTCCCGACCAGCAAGCTGCAGCTGTGTGCCTCTGCTTGTGAACTGCACCCATTGTCCCTCCCAGGAGACTGAGAAGAGGTCCAGCTAATATGCCTTTGTCTGCCCTTCTTGGTGCTCTTGGCTTGTAAGCAATGACCTAAAAACATTATGTCCAAAGTTCAGAGCCTTGGAAAACTGTCAGGAGCCTTCCTCATCAGTGCTTTGAGCTTTAGCAGTGCACCTTGAAAAGGCTGTGTGTGTGAAGGGACTTTCAAGCGTTCTTTGCATGCAGCAGGGCTTGTTTCTAAAATCCTTCTTTTAGAACAGCAACTGCAAAACAAAATTTCCAAGGCCAAATTCTGACTGCAGCAGTTCCCATGTTTGGAACTGAGTTACTCTGGATATTGTCTGCTGGTAACCCTCTGGAGCTTGTTTACTGCATTAGGAATTGATTTCCTCTAGCCACATTTTTAAAAATCAAGATGTATCATTTATTATATGACTGTGCATGTCCTTGCTCTAACAACTTGTTTCTTGTTTCAGATTTTTCTTTCCCTACTATTTCAAACCCCAAAGTTATCAAGTCAGCTCAGGAATGGCCTCTTGGGAGGGCTTTTTCCTCTCCTGCCCACAGGGCTACATCACATACCTCATAACCCCCGACAAGAACTGGTAAAATTGATGGTGTATTTTTGAGGGAGCATGTTCAATTACACAGAGCACATTCTAAGCCATACAGCCAAGTCCTCCTCCGCACAGGGATGATGTAAGCACATCCAGGAAACTTGGGATGCCAAAAATCTCAAACTGGAGGAAATATTTGCAGGTCGACATGGCTGCAAATTGGGCAGAATTTGGGACCCTGGGGAATGTTCCACTCACAGCTTCAAGCTGAGCCTAGAGAAGACCAACACAAACAAAGACAACACTGGTCAGGACTCAGAACAGTCTTGTTGGGATGGGCTGAAAAGCAGCTTTTCAGACCAGGGCTAAAAAAAGAAATGGTTTTTTCCAGCTTATCTGTCAGGAGGGTGCACAAGAAAAACTCAAAAGGGTAAGAAGATGAAAATTGCTAGGATTTTGCACTGACAAAGCTGGATAAAGTATTTGAATAGAGGAACACTGGATGTAAATAAAAATAGGATTGTACTACTCTGACAGCTCTGGGATGTGTGCCAATGGCAGATACCAAGGCAATAGATGGTCAGGAAATATGACACATGGACACACTTGATTACTTGATAGATGCTTTTTAAAGCCTCTTGTCTGCCTTCATTCAAAGTTATTTCCTATGCGGTTCCCAAAATGAAGGAATCTCTGGCAAAGATAAACAAGACTGATCTGCCTTCCTCTGCAGGCTAAAGCAAAGATCAGAAAATACAGCCCAAACAGGGAAAATTAAAACACAGAAGAGGAAATGCCAATCATTTTCCTGATTAATGAATGCTAGGAGGAGAAATCCAAGGTTCACAGAAGGACCTATGTCTCTATGGAGTCTGTATATTTCTTCTCTCTGTGAATCTCTGAACTCCACAACACTGACAGTTGAGTTTTGCCAATTATGCAACTTTTTAATGCTTTTGTTGCTTTTATGACATGTGTTAGCTGACCATGCAATCAAACCAAATAAGACTACAATAATAAAATAACCCGCATTAACTAATTATCTTAATAACAACTCTGTTAAGAGTGAGACATCTGATAGGAGAGATAGAAGCAATAATAAAAGGGCACTGTCAACTGCGTGAACAGACTTGCACTGCTTCCCAACACGATGCTCCAAGGATATTAACCCTTGGACTTCTGGGTGAGAAGTCTTGGGAAGCACCAAAGGGTGAGGTTTTCTAGAGGCTCTTAAGGAATCCAGACCACAGGGATTAAAACTAGGGAAAAATTTGAAGGTGGAAATGAGATAGGAAACACATGCCAACAGAGCTATTTCCTCTGTTGTCTGTGAGCTGCCTTGTGCAGCAGTAGGTAAACAGGCATGTGGGCTGCTGGGAATAAGCCATACCAAAAAATAAACACAAGTTTTATAGAGCAGGCTACATAGTGAAATCAGACTTAATACATGTAAGGCATGAAGGATCATCCAAGGAAATACTCCTTGTCCATAATCAGGCCCCAGTGATCTCCACGACACAGGAATACTGTTGTCCCCACAGCTTGCAAGAGAACCAGCCTCCCAAATCTGGGGGAAAATCACACAGATATAACACCAAGCACCACGTCCTTCAGACCCAGAATGTGAGCTGAATCAAGACGGAGACAGTATCTCATTTCCTCCTGGAAATCCTTCAGAGGTCTTCCAAGACTATCCCCAAGGGTGAAAGTAAGTTTGCCCTACGCACACAGCCAGCACAATCTGTTCCACGATTTGGAGCCTAAAATCATCCCTCAGTGGCTGAAAACTGACCTGACTGATGAAAAAATGGAGTTGTGCTTGTCAGGATGACATATAGAGAGTCTTGAACATCTCTGATTTCTCTTTCAGAAGATCTGATCCAAAAGTTTGCTTCTGCACTGAAAGCTAAAATAAGAACACCTCCAGGCAAAGTCTGCTTTCTACAATCCCTCTTCTTTGTGGTGGTATCTGTGATGCTCTGCTGGCCTGAAACCATCAGAAGGTCCACTGAGACAAAAAGCTCTGTTAGTCACTTTAATTAATCTGAAGGATGATCTACAGAATGAAACAGATCCAAAGCTACCACACCAGATTTTAGGGACAATTCACACCACGAACTTAGAGGATCCTGCTTAGTTGCCTTCACTTAGCATTACCCTCTACACTCAACCTAAAGACATGAAGTCTCCAAAGGTCATGCAAGAGCAACTCATGGGTGGGTTGTTGTCTTTCTTCAATGACTACAGAGGGAGCCTAGAGCAACGATCATGAAGGCTAACATTAGCCTGGGAAGGCTAGTCTCCACAAGTTTCCCATGTAGTCAATGAAGGGTGAGAGGCAGCTTTGGCAGGAATTTCATAGTACCTTGCAGCTCTGCACAGCTCCTGCTCAGCATCATCCTTCTCCCCAGACTGTTCAAAGAGGAAGGTGAGGGAAAGTGACATCCCTGGATCAAATACACTCTTTATGTACAGCAGTCTCAGTTATTTACCTCTGCTGTGTTAGCCTCTGGGACTACTTGTGGCCCCAAATCCAGCTCACTGTGGGCTGTGCTAGGGATGGCCAATTTTGATGACATCAGCAGGAACAGCTTTCATGCATGGCTCTGTGTACACCAGTTTCCTTCAGATGGGTAAGTAAAGGATTGTGTATCCTGTGTCATATTGCTACACAGCCCAGTGCAGTGCAGCATCCAGGTGTTCAAATTAAATCTTTATTACTTCTGCTCCTGCCTCTCCCCAGCTGCCCCGTTGGCTCACACTGGTACATGTAATCAGTGTATGCTGTATGTCAGAGGCAGACTCATTGCCATGGGTGGCAGAGAGGAGGAAGGTAAAGGGCCTGCATAGCACTGCCACTGTCACTGTGACTGCACCCAGCAGAGACCACCACCATTTCCCACGTGGTTTTGGCATGTTTCTCAGGAAACAGCACCCAGGATCTCCTCTTGGTTCAAACCATTTTTAGACAACAGGTGGGGTAGTGGTTAGAGAGACCTGAGTCACTCCTTGTAGTCATCACATATCTGAATGCTGTAGATACAAGCCTTCAAGTGAAATTAGATTTTCATGCAACTCAGGTTTACCCAAGAGTTAGATAGGACTTTTTTAAAAGCACCTGCACTGTCCCTTCAGCCCAACCCACATTCTGGGACTTTCCCACCACCAGAAACATGAGTGCACCACGCTTGTGAAACTCCTGAATAGGCAAGAGGCTTCCTTCTGCTCCTACAGAGCAATCTTCATTATGGTAAATGAAACAGGCTGGAGGAGCATCGATCTGCCTGCTCAGGACTTTCACAAGTGCACTCAGCCCCAGGGCACAACCCAGCAGTCCTTGGGACCTTTCAGGGGCTGGCAGGGCTGCAAGGTCAGATACAGCCACAGCCACAGTGCAGGAGCTGCAGGGAGACTCCTTCCCAGGTCACGAAGACAGCACTGAGACCAGTCAAGATTTCACCCAGTAGCCCTAAGACTGTCCCTACTCTCCTGGATGCATCCATGCCCACCAGGCCATCAGACAGAATGAAAACACCACATTTCCACCTCCAATGGCTAAGCAAATGCAGACTTTCATCCCACAGAACCTCAGTTTAAATTAGAAGAGAGCAAAAGTCAGCTGAGGTCTTGTCCTTAAGAGCACAGAGAACCCATGTGGGAGTGGATATGTGAAGGGGAAAAGGACACCTCAAAGACAGTGTGAACTGAGTGTGTGAGAGGACTGGGAGTTTGCTTGCCCAATCTGAATTTCTCAATCTTTCCTATGTTCAGCTGTTACTTCCACCTGAGGGTTATTTACCCTGTTCAGAAAGCACTAGGAAATGGAGGTGTCTAGTACAGAAAAAATGGCAAGCACTAAGCAATGGAGTTCCAGAAATTCCTGTCTCACTCCAAATTCTCTATTTCAAGACACTTTGGGAATATTCTGTGGCCAAAGTCTGTAAAAATATGTATGTGCACGGGAGTTACCTTAAAGCCTTAGCCATGTGGTCATTCCCTCTCTTCTTCACACAGACTTCTCATCTTTAACAGGCTACAGCAAAGACTTCATCCCTTGGGGACTAGGCAAAAATAGGTCAGGCATCACAGAGCACCTTCTTCTCCGAAAGGCATCCCCCCAAAACTTGCCCCAGTCAGATGAGGTATTATTAGCTGATGGAGCAGACCAAACACCCTCTCCTTCAAGCTCCTTGCAATATTCTTCAAGCTGGAATTGGGAAAGAGGGTCTCAGAGGCTACACCTGTGTTGGGAAGCTGACACAGGACAAGGCATAGCTCAAACATGAGCATGAAATCATCAAATCAGTTTAAAGGTTCTCATGCTCCCTACTACAGTTTGCTTGCTTGCCAGCTAGCATTTTCTCAGACAGTGCCTGGGCATGATTCAGGCATAGACTAGGCATCCTTCCTAACAGGGAACAGGGGTGAGACCACCCAGCTTCTGGCAGCAAAGAAGTTTAGCCATACAGACAGCCGCATGTAAGCCATGTGGTACCACTTACCTTCCGAGTCCTAGTGGACCCAGCCTAATAGCCAAGAGATTCATCTCATGGAGAGGCAAATGCTGCTGACCCAAACTGTCCACAGACTCTGGCAGCCATGCATTGGTGAGAAGCAGCCCTCATACCTACACTTTCTTAATCACAGATGTCAGGTGTCAAAATATCTTTTTAAAAATACATCTCACAGAGAATTCTCTTCCACTATGCCAGCTTCTTCCAGCCACAGCCCCTCCAGTGAAGGGATAACATCCCAATGATGCCAACAGCCCCAGACCACATGCAGCACTAAACAAGGAAAATATTTGCAGTGTTGTCAGTTGTCTTTTCATGTTGTTTAATAGTTGGAAATGGAAAGCAGACATATGAACAATCAGAATGTCTTTGACAGACTAGCCTTGCTTCCTAAGCAGGCAGATAAGGTCCTTCTTCTGTATCAGCCAGTGAGGTGATGGGCAGCCTTTAAACCAGAAGCACGTGTCTCCTTTCATAGAAGCACAGAATCTCTTGAGTTGGAAGGGTCACAAGGGTCCAACCTCCTGGCCCTGAACAACCCCAAGAATCACACCATGGGTCTCAGAGTGTTGTGCAAACTTTATCTTTCTTCTCTTCAAAGACCTGAAGACAAAAGAAGATTTTTACACTCTAGTGACTGATTTGGACTGTGTTGGACTGCACCACAAACCATTCAGCACAGAGGCAAGCATACCATTTTTCTGAAGCTTTCACAGAAAAGGTCAGTCATGGAGAGAGTAAATATGGTAAGTACAACTTATTCCCACGAGAATCAGATTTATACATACCAATAATTAGCCTTAATTATACAAAACGTAACTGATAGACAAGGATAAAGGAGTCACTTATAACATTATTTGTGGCAAAAACAATGGCATAAAAGTAGAATTCTGCCCCCCACCCACCAAAGATTATGCATGGACCATCTCAATATGCATTCTGGCAATTGGTCCATCCAATTAAATGACATCAGGGAGGCATTAGAAATAGTGTGGGCCCTTTTTCATTGCTGCTTCTGACTAACTGATGTAATGCTGAACTGTTTATCTCCATAATCCCAGCCTACATATCCTAACCACTGAGTCAGTATTTAACAGAATCTCTCAAATCAAAACAGTTTTGTAGCAAATACTGCATGTGGTTTTCATCCCATGGGTTCACAGACTTCAAATGATTATTACTTAGATTACTCTAACAACATTGGTCAGTGCCTGTGTGCTGGCATTGGGCAGGGTCGTTGCACTGGACAGGGAATACAGATGCCTTGCATTCCAAATAATGTATGTTATAGCAGCTTCTCATGCAAAAGGTAACAGAGGGACAGCAGGATGTTCAGGGACAGCTTGAGCCACCATCCACTCCCACCAACACTGTTTCTCAGAAGTCTGAAATAGGGGGTTGCTCCAGGAAAGCAGCCTGAAGGACAGAGCTGAGGAATTTCTTGCCTTAATTCTGTGATGTACAAGACAAACTGCTTAGAGAGTAAGTCGTATGGAGAGTGGCTGAGAGAACCTGAGTTGTTCAGGAGGGAGAAAAGGAAGTTCAGGGGAGACCTTATTGCTCTCTACAACTGCCTGAAAGGAGGTTGTAGCTAGGTGAGGGTCAGCCTCTTCTCCAGACAGGACAAGAAGAAAAGGACTGAATCTGCATCAGGAGATGTTCAGGTTGGACATCAGGAAGAATTTCTCCACGAGATGGGTGCTCAAGGATTGGAACAGGCTACCCAAGAAAGTGTGGAGTCACCATCCCTGGAAGTGTTCAAGAAATGACTGGCCATGGCATTTAGTGCTATGATTTAGTTGACACGGTGATGTTCAGTGGGTGATTCTGTGCTGTTGAACTGCAGCACACACTACTCAGCACGTGCCTGCTACCTTATGCATGGCAGGTCTGAAGTTAAACCTTCTCCCTGAAGGATGATCCCCCTGTGCTAGGGAGCCTAACTTTGGTATGAAGAACCATGATCAGCTGCAAGTTATCGAGATCTCTGGTACGGATCGCTGTGGAAACTCAGGCTATATCCACCAAGTATTTCCTCAAGGCTGGAGCTATACCAACTAGTAGGGAGCCAGCAAGAGGAGCTGGAAGATCTGCAATAACTCTTTGAACCAGATATTTCTCCTGAAGCATCACAGGTGCATTCAGAAGAGTGTGATTGAGGCTGCTGGCCAAGAGGATTCAGAGGTAAGAGGGTAGGCATGATTCAAACTGATCAGAGCAGGCAGATGTTTACAGTCAAGCCCACATGGTCAAGTGGTTCCACAAAACCCGCAGGTCCTGATCCAAGCCTGGTCTGAGGACCAGCCCCACGCAGTGCTCATGAGAGGTGAGGAGCCAAAGCATGTCCACTCCATATGTGGTTCCGTGCTTTCCTATGCTGTCAGTCTGCAGAGGGCACAGACTCACACCCTATGTGACCATTTTGATAATGTCCTCTGTGGCAAAGCAGAGTTGGATTTTTCCCAAAAAAGGAATGCTATACAATTAAACTTCAAAGGCAGACAAGCTGTGGCCAACCCAATGCCAGCCATGCAGGCAGAAAACGCATGGGCAATACCTTTAAACACATTTAAGCCTGCCCTCAGGCTCTTTACCCCACAAAGTGGTGGATAGGTGTGAAAGGTGGGCTGGGAGGATGCTCAGGACCTTGTGGGACATGGGAGGCATGGACAAAATCTGGGGCATGCAGATGACTGCTGTCAAGTGTGTGCCCAGGGTTAAACAGGTTTCAGCTCTTCCTCAAGTTGATGGGTGTGACCCCAGCTCTCGTTAGAACCCATGGATGCCCCAGGCAGCGCAGCCCAGAGAGGATGACTATGAATGTGAGTAATTCTTGAAATTTGTGGGAAGACTATTCAGACGTCTGACTTCCTGCTTCTGCATGCACAGAGGAGATGTTTTTGTCTAAAGGAGCGGTAACAGTTTACACTGATGTAAAGCCTCATACACCAGGACAGAGGAGCACAGAGCCCAGGAGAAGGGGAAGAGGGGGAAAACACAACAAAGTCTGCAAGGGAGCAGTGCTGACCCTGTGTGAAGAGGGAAGTAACTTATGTCTGGGAAAGAGTTCATATATAGGAATTCCCCTTGGACCAAAGGGGAACCAGCCACTGAAGTGAGACTCTGAGTCAGAACTCTTTTCCCATGGTGCTGCTGGCCAAGGCAATCACAGGGTTACCACTGTCTCAAGGGCAGATTGCATTATTTAAGTCCAGCCCAAAAGCCTTTTAATAAAGGTTAATATGGTTGGGAATGCCAACTTTATAAAACAGTTCATCATTTAAACAGCATCAGAAGATCTTGATGAAGTTTGAAAGACTGTAGCAAAGGAAAACCTTTGGCCTTGAATGCAGACAAAGGATGAAATAGGATTTCTCTCTGTGGAAGCTATTTGGCCTATTCTCCAGGGCAGCATAGGTAAGAAGAGAGATAACACCTGAGGTTAACAACAGTAGTACTTTTTACAATTTGAGCATGCAGAATCTCTTCTCAGCAACTGGAGCCACTTCAATATGAAATGTATCATTAGAGCGATAGGATTCTGATGATAGACAACACTAAGAAATCTCCAGAGTAACCCTGAGGGGAGCTGGTGCTCAGAGAATGCACCACATTAATTTACAAGCTTGTCACAATTGCTCTGGGTTTATTTTTAACTAAAATAACCTGGCCTTCAGCAATCTATGCCAGGGATACCCTGACTTTGCAGAACGTGCAGAGCAAGAGCTGCAGCATATGCTATTGTTTTCATCAGCCAAAGGCTTCAAGTTAGGAGTACTGAATATAAAATAATGGCTGGTTTTTTCCATCTCTGCTCTATTTTTAGCAATTAGTGACCATCAATAAGTCCAGATCACATATAATGCAGCCATTAGCAGGGTACTGGACCACAGAGTGCATAAGGAGGTAGAGAAACATCATGTGGTCCAACACCCTTAGCCCAGTACAGGAACTTGTATATCTATCGCCCCTTCCCAGCAGATTTCTCTCTAATTGAAGAACATATTAATACCACAGGGGTGGACACTAAGGAATATTTTACTTCTACCTTACTCACAGAGTTGCCTCCTTTGTACAGCAGAAGGTACTCTCCAACCTGTCAACCACTCACGGCAGCCCAGCCACCAGGAGAACAGACACATTGTGACAATGAAGAAATTCATATAGGCGTGGTGCAAGTAGCATGACAAGTGCACAGTTAAGGTACAAATGCAAGCAGGGGAAGAAAGCAGGAAAAACAAACAACTGCTTCCCAACTCATGGCATGAGGCAAACACTGGAAACAGTAAATGCTTGTTGATTCAAAGGCCCCGCTGATTTCAAAGTGACCAGCTGGCAGCAAGGGTTGATATTTGGGGCATTTAAGCAATCTTCAGATGATGACACAAATATCAATTCCCTTGAGGACCTACTGGCAATTTTCCAGTATTGTAAAGAATCGCTTACTCAGACAAGAGACACTGCAAGTGACAACCAGAGGAAAGTCTTTGCAGAATACAGTCAGATTGCAAAAGGGACAGACCTATGAGAAGGATGCTGGGACAAGAGAAATGTCAGTTCACCATGTTTACACACCCCGTGGCACTCATGAGAGGAAAGAAAGCCTCAGAGGGCCAAGGCTATATGAAAGAACTGCTATCTACAACTTACACCCAGAGCTAAACCAGTGACTGCATTGTTGTACAAATCAACTGGACTGCCACAACTGGCCATCTAGTCCCTGGAAGGAGACATCCAAAGCCATTCCAAGCAGGACCTGCTGCAAAATAGAGCCACCTTGAGATGAAACACACCCTGAAACAAATTTGCATATGACACCAAGTTGGGTCAGAGTGTCAGTCTGCTGGAGGGCAGGAAGGCTCTGCAAAGGGATCTGGACAGGCCGGATTGATGGGCTGAGACCAACGGCATGAGGCTCAACAAGACCAAGTGCTGGGTTCTACACTTTGTCCACAACAACCCCACGCACTGCTGCAGGCTAGGGGAGGAGTGACTGAAAAGCTGCCTGATGGAAAAGGACCTGGGAATGCTGGTCAACAGCAACTGAACATGAGCCAGAGTGTTCCCAGGTGGCCAAGAAGGCCAATGGCATCCTGGCCTGTATCAGGTATAGTGTGGCCAGCAGGACCAGGGCAGTGATTGCACCCCTGTACTCGGCACTAGCGAGGCCATACCTTGAATCCTGTGTTCAGTTTTGTGCCCTTCACTACAAGAGGACATTGAGGTGCTGGAGCATGTCCAGAGAAGGGCAACGGAGCTGAGGAAGGGTCTGGAGCACACTTCCTAGGAGGAGTGGCTGAGGGACCTGGGGGTGTTTAGCCTGGAGGCACTTTTAGTCTACTCAGCTGGGATGCTTGGGTAGGATTTGTCGCATCTGCTTAACACATCAACACCAAAGACATCTAAATATGAGGCAGTGACCTAACATCCCTTCATAATCACTGGTAGGGAAATAGATAATTTTTTAGCAAGCAAGTCATTTGGACATCTGTGTGTGCATATGACAAATTGAACCCAAGGGCTGCTATTTCTCTTCACGGACAGCAGCAGAGAAGGCACGGGGATAGAAGAGCAGGAGCACTACCTATTCATCCCCTAGTGCTGAACGGAGAGGGCAAGGAAGGCAGCCACTCTGTGAAACCTCTTTGGTCACCCCAGAGTGAATCAGCAGAATCTGTGAAAATTTAGCAAAATTCATTGGCAGTATTTCTTCACATCTACAAACACAGCTCTCATTAGATCGGTAAAGCAGCTGGATATTTTTGGATCCATGAGCTGCCAAGGTTGCATGTACTGAAGACACTTCATGTATGGGTGGGTGTGAAATAGGTAGAGACTGCAAGAAAATCCCTGTGTTTATAGGTGATTTTTAATTTGTGGTGATAAAAACTGTGAAAACAATTGTTATATATGCTAAACCATTTTAGCAGATGGTAAGAAAAAGGAATGCATAACAATAAAATAGAAGGCAGCTATTTCCCAGACTTACACACAAGGACCTTAAGGAAAGCAAATGTTCTTGCTTCTGCCTTGTGAATGAAGAAATAGGCTTTGATAACCATATAAATAAAAACCATGTGTCACTGGATTGATTTTGTGGACCTGGACTAGAGAAAAAACCCAAAACCACAAATAAACCAGATGCTCTCATCATGACTGGTTTCTGATTCAAAGACAGTTCCCCAGCAGTGTATAACTCACAGAAAGTGAAGCTAAGAGGAAGTCCAAGTTTCCATGAAGCAACAGGGAATACAGCATTGTGCAACAGCTTTTCCAAACTGAATGTACATTTAGGCATTGCCCAATCAAATGATAGCCAACAATGTATGCAATGAAAAACTGATTGAATCTTGCTGTAAGACAACTCAAATGATGCTATTAAATATCTTAATCTTAGAGCTGACAGAATCGTGGAATGGTATTCTGTCAGCAGGAGCTATAATAAGGCAGTGGTATTATACACACACACACACACACACACATACACACACACACACAACCTCTTTGAACTTCTAACACAAAGCTGGAGGCTGGAGGAATGGCATGTGGCATCACCAGCCAATATTTTTCAGGCATAGGAATTTTCTCACACATCCAACTATAGGTTAGGAAACTGTCTTATTAATTATAGCAGATGGAAAAGCACTTCTCTTCATACTCCAAAAATTTTCAATGAGTATTTTTAACAACACAGGCCAATCTTCATGATTGGGATTGACCAGGTGATTTTATGAAAAAGCAGAGCAGTGGACTCCCCCCAAAAATTATATACCTCTCTTATGCCTTTTTGTGAAAGTCCATGCAGAAGACCAGAGAACACCAAGCCAACTGCTCTCCATTAGAAGTTATCCTCACAGGCATCAGTGTGGACTGATTCTCCTTGCATTTCTATGAACAAGTCTGAAGAGGATTTTCATTAAAATAAATGAGAATAGACTGAGTGAAAATAATTAACATGAAATTATGTAATGTACTGAACAGCAATATTCTCAGAAGAAGGGCAGATGCATTTTGGGAAAGTTTGAACTAGAGTATCACAAGTTACAGGAATGCAGGTGGAGATACATGGAGGTGAACAGTATCTATATAAAATCACACTAGATGACCTGATAGTCCTTTTCAAATCTATGAATGTATTAATTGTTTCAGAAGAGTACAGCAAAATGCTCTATTAAATGATCAGCTGCTCCATGAGGATGCTGATGCCCTCAAGCAGCCAGATCAAGACCAGATGGGTAGCACACAGCCTGACTGGAGGGTATGTGCTGTGCACTCTCATGCGAGGCAGCTCTGCTGGTCCCCCAGATCCCAGGGCTCCTGGGAGCAGACCTGTCTTCTGTAATTCCCATTATACCATTACTTACCTCATGTCAAGCCTCTTAACATTGTCTTAATCCATTTAAAATTTGCCTTACAAAAGTGGTGTTTGAAGAAAACTGTTTAAAAACAATCTACATAGGACAGATGAATAATGCTGGATTTCAGGCAGTTTTCTCTGCAAACAGGAGTTTAAATTTCTTTTGGTAATAACCCCTTTTGACTTGCCCACATGTAGACGGTAATTATTACTGCTTTTTACAGCTAGGGTATTTTAATCCCAACACATCTCATTCCCTCTCCCACATAGACAGTCTTTGAAGCAACAATAACAAGTACCAGCTTCCCTAGGCCAGTTTGAAAATTTGCCTCAAGGCTAAAACAGCCAGAGCAGGCTTAGTAGGTCAGAATTGGATTTCCCAAATATGAACCATTCCAGAAGAAAAGTCTTTTTCTTGTTGTTAACTTATTAATCATTAGAGGAAAAGAGAAGTATTGGGAGGGTAGATGTCCCCCCATGTGAATTATGTATGGAAAATAACTGCACAAGATGCTCCAGCTCTACTGAAGTCAATGGGAATTTTGCCACTAGCTTCCAGCAGAGCCACATTTTCACCCAGTCTCCAGAGCAACATCTCGATATGTCTCCATTTACTAGTAGCAGGAGAGAGTTCACCACCGGGCCTGCCATTACCATATAAAACATAAAGGAAAGCTGAGGTATCTCTGTGGGATCTGGCAGCCCCACAGAACTCATCCAGATTTGTTTGTTTTTAATTACCATTACAGTCAAGGGCACTGAAAACTCTGTGGAGTCTGGGAACAAACTATTTTGGTTGCCCCCAGACACATATTATCCCAGCACAGCTCTGGAAGCAGCATGGTAGCGGTACCCAGCTGGAGGAGCTCCAGGGGGACCAGAGTCAGGGGGCTTCAGCCAGGGTGACCTCATCCATTTCCTGTCTACCAGAGGGGAGACTGACACCTCAGCTTCCTCACATATCCCTGGGCTCTCTCTTAGGACCCACAGATGGACTGATGTATCTCCCTGAAAACCCAGGGTTGCATGTTCTGGATTCTTTCTAAGTTCAGCTGGAATGCTATTGCTGTCTGTCCCTAGACAGATGTGAGAGCTGTGACTCACCTTGGACACAGCAGGCTCAGGGAACATGAGCCTTTGGATAAGCTGAAGGACATACAGACAGAACAGGCAAGCAGCGTGATCACTGGAAAATTTGTTAAAGATTAGTCCACAATGGGCACAACTTTGTCATCACACCTAGAGATGCAGCCATTCCATCCCTTGCTGGCAGGCCCAAGTTAAAGCCCTCATTCACCCTCAGCTGAAGCATTTTGTTTCTCCATCTTCTAATGCAGTCAAACCTTTGTGACAAAAAGCACCCCTAGCAGATGTATTGCCATGAAAATGTTGCTCTAATGAACTGGCAAGAAAGACAGTTTCACAGAAAGATCTCTGAGCAGCCTGATTCACAATTTCTCTTCACATCCACAGGCTCTCATGCTAATTAGGAGTGACACCTTTAATTACCAGTATTGCAACCCTCAAGAGCCAACAGAGCACAGCCTAAATCCATGATATTGTCAACCCAGAAGGCAGCTCAGCAGTTGGATTTGGGTTGGGGTTTTTTTGGGTTTTTTTTTAGTCAGTGGCTTGTTTCCCTATGACGCCTTGAGAAAAGGTTTATTTGTGTAATGTCTACAAACCTAAAATAACAGGGAATATTTAAATTGAGGTAGAGGGCAATTTAAAGCCCAGCTAAAACTTCTCTGCTGAAATTGCTAATGGTAGGAGAAATGTGTATTTCCAACACATAATTGGGAAGAGACAAATAGAGGGTGTGGAGTCTTACTATGGAATGTTAATTACAAGCAGATCCTGAATCCCCGGGTTGAGTTCCAGCCAGCTGAGGACACATATTGAAATATACTTAGTGATATACTCATTTCTACTTAATTACTTGTGAGACAAAGTGCTCACAGCCAAAGGATATTTCTTTAGGATGCAGAGGATAGCTCTGAGAAGGATTGATAAATGTAAAAGATACACAAAGCAATATCAGTCCACCTACTTGCCAGTGAAGGAAATTCCACAACAACATTTTTTCTAGTGCTCTATGTTGCCTATGTTAATGTCCTAAGTGATAAGGTTTCCATCATTTCCCTTGGAAGATTAGGTAAATTTCATGGCCGGGATTTTTTCTCCCTGTGATAATTCAGCATTGTCTTCTCTTTTTTTAGTGTTCAACTGTGTTTTTCTGAAAAATAAAACTTATCATAAAAATTTCTCTCTCTCCTCATTAACTACACCCAAGGGATCCTCTTAAAAGGGTGTCTAGAAAGTTTTGGTTGAATTAAACTCACTTTTTTCCAGGGATGGGTGCTGGAGGAGCAACCAAGCAGAGCAAAATACCTGAGTGGGAAGAAGGAGAAGGTTACTTAAAGTCTGTTGTATTCTCAAGACTTCCCAAATTTCCTAGCATCTGAGACGCCTGCTCCGTGTACCCCACACAGAACAGTGGATGCATTTTCTGTGCTTCAGATCATGCAAAAGGACTAAGTGGTAGAAGGTGGCTGGTAAGAACTGGCAGCCAACCTACTCATCCTCACCTGCATGCAGGTACCAGAATCTCCTTAAAACATATCCCTACGTGGATTCTTTCAATTGATCTTAAATGATAAGTGATGGTTCAAGACAGCAGCTGCCTCAGCCTGAAGTGATGATGGAGAGGCTGTGCTGCAAATACATGAACTTCAAACTGAGGTACAGAGGGCAGGAGCCAGTTACATGGTCCTCAAGGGCATGGTACAGGTTTGCACTGTGTGCCTTGCACATGGACTCAGGCTCAATTTCACCCCAGCGTGAGTCTGCCCTCATCCTCCTTCCTACCCTACACTTTCTTCCATGAATTTTTCTGATGCAGGATTATCTCCGTGGTAAGACAGAGAGCCAAGCCTAGACTCTTTCTTACTTAAAGGACACATGTAGCTTTCCCATCTCCAAATCAGACAGTTGGGAAATGCAAATGCCACACCAGGCATAGATGAAACCTATGTCTGTAAATACATTCAAAGTCAAGTGGAAATAATTGCATCCAGCATGATCAAAGTACAGTATCAGCTGATTGCCATCCAGCAGAGAGCAGAAAAATCCAGTCAATTTCTTGCTCCCAAACACATCAAGGATCTAGGCAATAGTCAGGACCTGGAAGTAACCACTAGTATCCTAAATCCACTTGAAGACAGCATATTTCCCCAGACTAACAAGGCAACAAGCTACAATTGGGAACACAATGCATGGCGACTCAGCTGTGATGATATACAAGGTACAAGGTAACATCACATGTTCCCCAGTCCTGCTGAGAAGCAATCTGTGCTGGCTGAGAATGCTCCCTTGTGATCATCCAGGTGAGGAGAGGCATTTCTCATGGCAAGCGGATTTTCATTTCTGCCTGTTTGGCTCTGGTTGATTAAAGACACGCAGAGGTTGCACCTGTCTGTTGGTAAGTGGCTGCTTGGCTTTAGAGTAAATGCAAGATCAGACATCACCAGGGGAAAAGCAAAATGTTGAAAATCACCAAAATATAAGAAAGAGAGAGAAAGTAGAAAAGGTGTAGTGTAGATAATAGTTGTTATCAGTTCTTTTTCTAAATCTGAAACCTCTTTATTCCCTAAAACCCTTAAACAAGAGGATACTGACCCTGCTGTCTGAGTCATATGCCACAATCATCTCAGAAGTAAGTACCAAAGAAACAACAGAAGACATCTAAACAAAACCAGAGAGAACACTGGTTTCCTTGTCCTCTAAGGCCAACCCAAAATCCCACGGGCAACAATCTTTTGTTGACAGAAAAGGAGCAACCACACAGCAGTGGTGAATCTGGGGCAGCACACAAAAATGGAACTGGGATCTGAATGCTGGGACTGTATCTCAATCCAGATAGATACTATGAACTGAAAAAATTAGAAAAAGTGAAAACTAGCAGACCTCACCCACAAAGGGACCAGCTATTCTTCTTCACTGGAACAGCCCCTCAGCTGTAGGTGTGGTTTTCAGCCCTGTCCCTGTCTTCTACTTCTACAGTATTTTCTAAGTCATGCCCAATTTGGGTTTATCTCTCCCAGCAGTCAAGACCTTTCAGACTGCCTTTGCATTTCTATTGTTCCACATCCAGGATGTGTGGGACAATGGAGGCCCAAAGAGGAATCACAGGGATGAAATGGAGACAGGAGAGAGGGCGTAAAAAGAGGTGCAAGACAGATCCACCCTCATTGCAGTGGGTTCTGTTGAATAGCTGAAAGGATCATGGAAAAGGTGAGTACAGGCAGGCTTAGCAGAAAATCTGGAGTGACGGATTTAGTCCTCATCCCTTTGAAGAGGCCTGCATAAAGTTAACAGTAGTCTAAAAACCAGGAGGGATTTGTCTTCTTGACCTGGAGAAGCAGGCCCATAGGAAGGAATATCATGTGGTTTAACAAGAGTAAGTGCAAAGTGCTGCACCTGGGTCAAGGTAATCCCCGGTATCAACACAGGCTGGGGGATGAACAGATCCAGAGCAGCCCTGCTGAGAAGGACTTGGGGTGCTGGTGGGTGAGAGGCTGGACATGACCCAGCCATGGGCACTTGCAGCCCAGGTAACCACATGTGTCCTGGGCTGCATCCAAAGCAGTGTGGGCAGCAGGGCAAGGGAGAGGATTCTGCCCTTTTGCTCTGCTCTGGTGAGATCCCACCTGGAGTGCTGCATCCAGCTCTGGGGTGCTCAGCACAGGAAGAATGTGGACCTGTTGCATGAGTCCATAGGAGGATCACTGGGATTTCTAGAGTGCTGGGACACCTCTCCTATGAGGAAAGGGTAAGAGAATTGAGATTCTTTAGCCTGGAGAAGAGAAGGCTTTGAAGTGACCTAATTGTGGCCTCCTGAAGAGACCCTACAAGAAAGATGGAGAGAGACTTTTTGCAACAACATTTAGTGACAGGACAAGGGGGAATGGTTTTAGACAGACAGAGAATAGGTTTAGGTGAGATATTAGAAAGAAATTCTTTACTGTGCGGGTGGTGAGGCCCTGGAACAGGTTGTATTTACCTACATACCATGGTGGAGCAGCTGAGGAGCAGGGAACAGAATCATGGACTGTCTGTCAGGTGAAAAGAAGGATGCATTGGACATCTTTTCAATACTTAAAGGGGGCTTATAAGAAACATGGGGACAATGGGTTTAGCAGGGAATGTTGCTATTAAACAATGGGTAATAGTTTTAAAATAAAAGAGGGTAGATTTAAATTAGATATAAAGAAGAAATTTTTTATTATGAGGATTGTGAAACACTGAAACATGTTTCACCGAGAGACACTATAGATAACCCCGTTCCTGGAATCATTCAAGGTCAGGATGGATGGGGTTCTGAGGTACCTGATTTAACTGAAGATGTTCTTAATCATTGCATGGAAAGTTGGGCTAAATGACTTTTAGAGGTCCCCTCCAACCCAAATTAATCTATGATTCTATGATATTTTAGGGTTTTTTTCACTTGCTGGCATCTGAGACACAAGTATTTCCTTCAGAGTTTCCCATCCTCCTGCCTCATGTCAGAGCACCTGCCAGCAGATCCCCTCTGAGGAAGACCATCCAAGAAATTGGTACCCCAGGAAAGGTGATTTTTCAGCCTAATAAAAATTTGCCCAGAAGATATCTGCTTTCCCAATGACAAACTGAAGGTTTCAAGAACAGAAAAACTGCAGCCCCAAAACCTAAGTCCTTGGTCCAAACCCAGAAGATCTTTATCAAAAAACACTGCAAATGTTGCTTTTATTTTTGTCAAAACTCATAAAACTAAATTATGTTATTTCCATTTGTTCCATTTAAACCAAAAATCTTCTGCACAAATCAGTACTAAGCAGCTCTTTCATTACTTACAGAAACTGCAGCATCTTCTGACAAGTTGTTCAGGTTAACACAAAGTGGTCTAAACACACTGAAGGGGTGAAATCGAGAAAAGGAAACGCTGCACACTCTTCAGTGTTTTAGCATTTGTCCTCGATCTTTTAACAAAGCAGTAAAGAACGGATGCAGAAAGCACAGATTGCTATTAGTGTTGTTTTTATACTAAAGCCACTTTTACCAAGCTTATGACCAGCACTGACACTAAACTGGTCTAAGGAAGGTTGGGTTTTGCTGTACCACAGCTACAGACTCAGCAAAAACAAGTTTGCTGTTCTTCCTGCTTCCTCCTATCACACCAGATATGTCTTTCCACAGTACCCAGATTCAAACATATACTCCAGCTGCATCCTAGAGCTATACTGGGGCAAGAGAGGAGTGTGCAACAAGTCTTTTCTGCCTTCCAACACTTTGGTTTCCATGGAAAAGAGGGGACACTTGGGTGTTATTCAGGCCCCAAATCCCCAAGTAAACTGCAGCAGGCACGAAAGGTGCATTTCTAGAAAAGGATATCCAAAGCCACCTGCCTAAGAGCACAGAGTCTGTGGGAACCCAGCAGTGACCTATACCCCTTATTTGCATCCTCCCTCGTGATTTCTCTCTTGCTTCCTTTGTCTGTTTCAGAATGACTCAAGCAACAGCACTTGCTTGTCAAAGACAAAGCATTGCCTGGTCAAGCTGTAGGGTATGACCTGGTCTCATACTCAGTAGTTGCTTGGGAAAGCATTTGTAATAATGCTTATACCACAAGAACACTGTTTCACTCGTAAAATTCAGAAATGCCAGATTTATCTTTGCTTGAGCAACTTTAATCCTTTCCTTTCTGATTCAGCTCTCTGATGCATGGAACCAGGTTTGCCCTTGCCTATGCAGCAGATGACAGATAACTACATCTTACAGGAGAGAAGCCATGCCAGGAAGCTCAAATGAGACACAAGAACGACAGGTAAAAGCTACCACTGAGCAGAAAGTTTATGCTTATACCAATAAATTCATAAGGGACATCTCTGCCTCCTGCCAGGCCAAGGAGCACATTCTGGCTCACAGAGAGGCTGCTAAGAGCCACCTCCCCCTAAACAGCTTGCCTGTGACCACCCCACCAAGTGCTTGCCCATGAGATTCTCCTACGCCCTATCTGGTGCCCGACTGCCCCTAAGATAAAACTATTAATTCTGGATAGCCCAAAGGTTTTCCTGAATCCCACCAGAGTGGTGTTTCTATAGCACAGACCTGGTGGATGGAGGGTGCTGCATGCCCAGGGGTGAGGAAGGTGCTGCAGGTGCTAAAGACGTGGTGTTGGCTGGGATGGATGGTATGGGAGGTNTCCTAGGGAGAGCTGTCCCCAGATTGTTCTCTGCAGTGTGGGGGGTCAGGGCTGATCCTTGGTTTGTTCCCTGGCCCTCTTTTATTTAGGGATTCAGGGACTGTGTGCTACCTCAGAGGTCACTAAATAGCGTGATCCAGAAGCAAAGGGAATCCTCTAAACAGTAATAATCTTCCCAACATCCAAAGATAAGAACCCTTGACACTGAGATTTTCTCAAACCAGGAAACATTTACTTTTCCCTCTCTCAGTAGTTTGTAACCAACTTAACTTACAAACAGGTATAAACCTAAGTAGCTTTTGTTTACTGACAAGCACTAAGCTTGTCATGCCACTCCTTAGTCTTAGACAGCATGGGTTGCTTATTCATGCTCTTCATTTCCCATTTTTCCTTTTTGATAGGCTTCTGGTTTTGAGCAGGCAGGTAGAGCCTTCAGTCTGTCCCACTCACAGGGACTTAATTCAACAAAAAAATTTCTCTGAGTACAGCTCTTGTTACAGCACCCTCTTGTCACTGACAACAGGCTGTAGCAAAGGTGTGAAGTCATTTACCATTTATTAACAGATCCTAGGAGAAGTGCTTTTCCTGTTTGCATAAAATGTGTGTATTGCCCTCTGACTTTTCTGTTGCATCAGAGTTGTCACTGAAATGTGGAGCAAACTATGTGTTGTAAGGTTCATGGTCCAGCCATATAACAACACAAATGACATTCCCATGCAGGCTCATCAGAATGCAAAACTGAAAACAGCAATCTGTTTTAAATATCTAAAAACATAAATGTTACAGACCTAATGAGAGATCTTAACATCTAATTTTCAGTACCGCAAGCAGTGTTTCCTACCTAACCTCTACAAGCAGTTTAAATGGAGCTGGGAACTGCTTAGAGGTTATTCAACAAAGGAATATTTACAAAGGTATCGTTACTTAGCCTACGCTACTTAGGAACACTTTCAGTTGAGTAAAACTACCTTTTTTTTGGACAGAAGTATAGCATTAAGCTCATTAAAAGCATCACCCATTCCAGCTGACTTTACAAATTTGGCACATTCAGCATGTGTGATAAACTGAGTGATTTCCAAGTGTGACCCAGCACTTAAGTCACATTCCAAACTAGTCCTCAGTGAAGAAGGCTCTAAGTATTTTTTCTGCTTTTGTGATACTCTACAATCTGTTTATTCCACTAATAAAACTAATGTTCTACCAGCCAGTAATATTAATAAAGCACCTCTAGATCAAATGGAAATTCTTCCTACTGACCTAACAAGATGACTGTGTTGGTTCCAGGTAAGTAACAGAATTGCTTCTTTGCTGGCATCTGACTATACTCTAAATTCTGATTTATTAAGAGCAGGGAATGAAAAGTGTTCTCATGGGACCCATACATTACCTGACTGGGCTGGATTTCTGGGTAATTCTGAAGCATAGTTGAGAAACAAGGAAAACCACAAATCCTTGTGGGACTCCTTCAAAGCTGCCACAGATGTCTGCTGATGTACCTGCTCTGTGAAATGTGGGGGACATGCAAAAGCCAGGGTAGACACCAGCTAGAAAGAATAAGTCAGAAAGGTGGAAATAGTCAGATTCCCCATTCTCTAGAGAGCCTGGTGTGGTGCAGCACACAGCTGCTCCATGTGCTCTCCTGTCGAGGAAAACCCTTCTAAGCCACTTCATGAGGATCCCTACAGAGGCTCTCCTGAAAGTTCGGCTGACCTGCATTTCTAAGGGAGGGTTACTTTGCATGTCAGATGAGGATGAATATTATTTTCATTTTTTTCTTGAAGCTATGAACTCCTGTTTTCCTGCCCACACAGCTGTCTCAGTCCTGAGCCTAGGATTAACCTGCCTTGCTGCTCCTAGGCTGTTCTGATTCATTCCAGTAGGTTGACACCTATCTTACATGAGGAAGGGTAGGCTGGTGACTGTAGCATTTGCCTGGCAACAGGAACTCCATTTTAGTAGCTAAAACAACTCACTGGAAGGAAAAATCCCATAACTGTACACCAGGCTTGCCAACAGCTGTTTCACTACTGCTTTCTGCATGGTCAAACCAAGGGCCATGGGACACTGCTCTGTACCTGAGGCTGAGAGCACATTTATGGAGGGCTTGGAGCAGCTGCTCAGCCAGAAGAAGTTCTTTCCTACCTCACAATAAAGACATATTTTTAGCAGCAGTGAAAATAGATTTCAACAAGTGTCTTAAAAACAGAATTTCACATTCCTCTTTGATACTTACAGGGATGAAAAGTACTGGGCTTGCACACTTCTTAGCGTGGGGACCCTAAATTCTCTGACCATGTCTGACAGTGCATGATTGCACAAAAAAATACAAAATAAACATCATGTAGAAATACAATTAATCAAGGGAGTCTTTTTTGACACAGGAACTTTCCACACCACGACAACATTGCAAACCAGTCTGTACATGGAGGCCATTCATCATAGGGGTACATTCATAGAATCAGAGAACAGTTTGAGTTGGAGGGGACCTTTAAAGTTATCTAGTCCATCCCCTATCAAACCAGATGTACCTGTAAAGGGACTTGTGGCCTCTGAAATTGAACATGTTAGTGGATAGCTCATGCATCCCTCTACTTCCTTTTGAGCCATCAGAGGCCAAGCATATTCAGATCACACTGCAAAGTCCATCTCCCCTTTTGCTGTGTGCTAAGGGAGGATCCAGACATAAAGTCTGCTATGTGACAGACCAGCACTCCCAATCTGTTGTTATCTGCAGGGCTTGTGTTAGTCAGAGATGATGGCTGCTGCAATGCCTCTGGTGGGGGCACCGGACGTCTGCCCGGGGTTCCAGGGGCTGGCCGGCTGCTTTGGGGGAGTAGGAGGGTTGGCAAAGGTCCAGCAGGGGTTCACCTATTCCACCGATGATACAGGCACGCCGAGGAAGGAGAGACAAACAGAGGGGCTTTCCCAGATGGTTTATTCGGGCACCAGGATCGTGCCAGGGAAGCACTGGCACCGTGTGTTACAGTTACATATATACCAACATGAGGGGGCGGGGGAGGGTACAGACATCCTATTAGGTAGGAGTGAGGGGTTTGAATTTGGCGGGCTTTGTATAGGATTGTGAAATACAGAGCCCTCCAGGGGGAGAAACCAGATACCGAGGAGGGGGGGAGGGGGCAGCAGTGCCTGGCCATGAAGAAAACCGAAATCTGGCCAACAGCACACTGCAACAGATGGCAGTGTGGAAAGGAGGTCAGCCTCAAGCTGAAAACCAAAGGAACTGCCTCAAATTTGGGAGTAGTACAGAAGACTGAAGATTGAAATCACACTATTTGGGGGCAGACTCTGCCAGTGTCTCATAAAGTCTTCTCTTCATGCTTGAGCTATCCCTTTGAAACCCACACAGGAAGGCATTACCTTAGGAGTGAGACATCCCTGCAGTGACAAAAGGAGATGCAGCAGCTGTTTTAAGAGCAGTATGTTTGAGATCACAATCAACATGGGTCTAAACAGTGGCTGCAAAGAAGCAGGATGGGCTTGAAGATGGTGCAAGGCAGAGCAGACATCCCAAGACTAAGCGCCACTGAAGTTGCACTGGAACTGGGGCAGTGTAAACACATCAGTACCAGAGAGAAAGAGCCCTGCCAAGAGACTCATGAGCCTAGACTCATGCTGGGAGGACACACAGGGTCACTCGGTATTCAGCCAAAGATTTCTACATCACATTTTGCTTGGCTGTCCCATGGAGGAATTAGGAAAATGAGGATGATGAGGGGGATGTGACATTTGCAGTCAGCACAGCTGTCAGGCAGAAGGGCAGGGAATCTTGTTCTTCAGGACACCTCTCATGCATGGGGGCTGCAGGCTGAAGAAAACCCTCTGTCCATTTGCCAAGGAGTTACCTGTCTGCAACAAAACCCATAGAGACTTTTCATTAAATGCATTTTACTAGCATGTGACAGGATCCGGAGCACTTCTGGGAGGTGATGAGCTTAGACGTGCAACATAGAGAGGAGATGGTGAGGAGGGCAGGGGCCAGCACCTGAGCCCTCCCTCTGCCTTGAGCCAAGTGAGGAAAGTGTCTGAATTAGTGCTGAACTGCTGCTCTGGTATTGGGGGCAGTGTGAGAGACCACCTTGTATGCAAGACTAACTTAGATGTTTTTTTCAAGACTTTGTATGGGCCCTAGTTAACTGCTAAAACCGCCAAAACATAAACCTGGACAATTCAACTCACTTAAATTTATTTTCCCACTAAATAAAGAGTTTGTCTTCACTGTCTCTGCTTGACTGCTGTACAACATTGCATAAAACACTACTCCAATTCTTGTGGCATTTCTCAATGGGAGGAACTTGCTGCTTACACACCCTCCCTCCTTCAACTGGTCTCCTCGTGGCCTGATGAAATGTACTGGCAGGTGTGAAAGGTTTCCACTCTTACCTAAAAGGGTCACTTCCAAGGACTGATTTTTTGTATCACAACCCAAGTGTGATTTCTAGGCTGTATTGCCACACTCTTATAAAACAGGCAAAGCCTTCAAGATTTCCTCACACAGGTAACAAATATGCCAAACAGCTGGTGGAAACGCAGGTTCACAGTGCTGCTGGGAAGATTTTATTCTGGTCAAAACATTTTTACGGGGCCAGTAAAAACAGAGGGAACCACAGGTAAACATTGCATAGAAACGTATCTCTCCAACAGACAAAGGAGACCTTCCTGAAGCAGAACCTCTCTGTGATTTCCTTGGCCTGCAAGCACGGACACATCTACTTTACATCTGTGCACACACACACAGATGTGCACATGCAGAGATATATTTATACAGACACATGCATACGTACACAGGTGACTAAATATACACACATGAGTGCGTGTGTATATATGACTGACTGCACTTGTGTCTCTGCATATATAATTTATTATGTTCTGCTGTATTTTTGACATTTGTTATGACATCTGTAATTTGTGGTCTGAGAGGGCTGAGCCATGAAATGTGGTGAGCCAAACTGGTTTGCATGTCTTCACTGAAAAATAGAGGGTTAGTTTAAAAGATATTCCCCCCCCAAAAAAAATTAATTTTTAAAATCAGAAAAAACCCAACTACTCTTTTTCAGTTTCTGAGTTTTCATGTTGCAAGAGGAAAACATGCACCTTTGCACACTCTCTTCATCTTTCTTGTTTTACAAGCACTGGCCAGAGGCAGAAAAAGCAGCAAAAGCTAAGAAGCAGACTTAGGGTTTGGTCTTGGCCATTTAATTTTTTCACTTTCTTCTTTCATATTTCTAAATGAAAAATAAGAGGTGATATTTTAGGAGTTACAGAAAGCTGGCCTGCCAGTTTGTTTTCTTACCATCAGAATGATATCATGTTTTCCTAAATAAAAATAATTCATGAAATTTTTCCAATAAAAGTCTCTCCATTTTTTTTCCATGAAATGTGTGTTTACTGAGCAGAATTGCTGTGAACACTCCCTGATCTGGCTACTAGGGAAGATGTCACAAGAAGCCCTTGGATGAGAGGGACAAACACTGGACTTGGGACGAGTAGCACAGCTCCTGGCACCCAGGCGCCCAGCGTTCACAGAGGCCTCCAAGGGACGTGCAGCCAAGGAAAGTGATGACTGTGCCTTTCCCCATCATCTGCTCAGGTCTTCATGCCCTATATGAGCACCTTCCAAAGAAGAAAAATGAAGAACTGATCAACATGGGTCAGGCCCAAGCCCAGCCTTTGGGAAGAAAGAAACATAAACCTCTGTAGATCCCAGAGGCTGGGAGGGCAAAGACTTATCATTTGTACATGCTGAAAAGTAGTGAGGTTTGTGGTCATTCTGGGCTGAGTTCCACATTCTTTGGAGCACCCCTGAGAATAGCCTGACTCCTTCACAAAGATGATCTCTGTCACAATAGACAATGCCACCATCCCCAGAAAGCACTCATCATGATTCAGGGAAGTGAAGAATTACCAAGAAATTACAAGACCCTTTAGCAGTGCGAACACCAGCCCTTTGGCCAAGGTGACTACATGTGCCTGGCAGTGTAGGAGGCAAGTGAAGGAGCAGGTGACAGGTCAGCAGTGGCAAGGGAGGTATGTGTCCCACTCCCACACCACCGGTAGCATTTTGGCACTGGTCCTTTTAACCTCAGAACAGCTCAACCATCATTGAGCAGGGGGTAGGAAAGAAATACAGTGACAAAACTTGTCTGAGACAGAACCCCTTGTGTTGCGGTGTGCTCTGCCCAGTTTCGGTTTATCTCATGGCCAGGCTCTGCTATCTCCCCTTCGTGCCCCCACCCCCTGGTATCTGTTTTCCCCCATGGAGGGCTCTGTATTGCGCAATCCTATACAAAGCCCGCCAAATTAAAACCTAGCACTCCTCCCCTATTGGATGTTGTACCCTCCCCCCGCCCCCTCGTGTTGGTATTTATGTATCTGTAAAACGCTGTTCCAGTGCTTCCCCGGCACAACCCCAGTGCCAAATAAACCATCTGAGAAAGCCCCTCCGCTTGTCTCTCCTTCTTCGGCATGCCTGTATCATCGGTGGGTTGAGTGAAACCTTGCAGGAACTTTGCCAGCCCTCCCGTGTCTTTGGAGCAGCCCAGCAGCACCTGGAACCGCGAGCAGATGCCTGGTGCCCCCACCAAAGCATTGCGGCATCCTTGCGCCATCAGTCATGGTTAGAATACAAATAAACCTTTAAGACAAAAAAAAAAAAAA